>JAEMWC010000252.1:247500-307500 GCA_016490735.1 Pachyseris speciosa | reverse complement strand
CGATCTTTCCACCTCTAAATCGCAATAAGATTCCTACCAAATTATTTAGCAAGTCAGGACCAGTGAGCAGGTTTTCATTCAGGGAAACCTTGTCATACTTTGACGCTGCATCAAAAATCACACGAACCTTCCCTGGTTTGTTGGCGTTTAGTACCGCATGGTGTGGGAGGTACCATGTCTTTGAAGGCGTTTTCTTTGACTCTTCAGGTGTCAATTTCTTAGCATGCCCTTCACTGATATAACTGTTAATCACGTCCCGGTACTTCCTTGCCAGCTCTGGATTCTTCTTAAGTTTCCTTTCAGTAGAATGGAGACGCGAAAGAGCCATAGCACGATTGCTGGGCAAACTTGGCGCCCCTTTCCACAACAATGCTGTTTTGTAGTGGCCTTCCTCCTTCATTGCGCTGCTTTCTAATATCGACAGCGCTTGTTTGTCTTCAGCTGACATGCCAGAGTCAGAGGGGGCTTGCTTGGTAGCATAGGAGTCTATCTCCCAAAACCGCTCAATTTGGTTCTGCAGTTGAGCTTCTTGATCAGTTACAAGGAAATGTCAGTGGCATTGATTGTGTCACAGTGTTCATTGTCCACATTTCCAAACAGGGTCCACCCCAAGGGGGTTTTTATGGCAATGGGCTCATCCCATCGCCTTTGGCGAACGTCCAGGTGAATCAGTATGTGAGCCATGTCCGATCCAACGAGAACTTTCACATCACTACCATCGAGTTCAGGAAGGTCGATGTTCAACAAATGGTTCCATTGTTCAGTCACCTTTTCCTTCGACACCTTGATGGACGGGACACTGAGTCTGTCAATCACCCACGCTCCCTGCACAGAAATTGGTTGCGGGTGGACTTTAGATGACAAGGAGAAACTCACTCGGCTTTCATTCTGGATCTTGACATCAGAGCCAACTGTGTTTAGAATAAAGGGGTTTAGTTTCTAAAGAAACTGTGGTGCTGCGTAGGTGGGGGAGTGAAACACGAAAATTTGGTTTATCAACGGAGTTGATAATGTAAATTGACCACCGTACAGGGATTCGATTAGCTGACGTTTCGAGCGTTAGCCCTTCGTCGGAGCCGATTCGCTCCGACGAAGGGCTGACGCTCGAAACGTCAGCTAATCGAATCCCTGTATGGTGGTCAATTTACATTATCAACTCCGTTGATAAACCAAATTTTTGTGTTTAGAATAATCTGGTGGGTCTCACCATCAAGTCGCAGGTGGTCTGCTAAGTCCTTTCTGATTAAGGTCGAGTCGCTCCCAGCATCAAGGACGGCATATGTGTCGACTACACCCCGAGGACCATGGACTTGAACTGGCAGGACTTGCAGGAGGACCTTTCTCCGAGGATGCACACTCACTTGATTGATACTTCTCGGGACATCAGATGGAACCGCCAGAGAGGAACTTGTAGTGGGTACCTGGGGCTGAGCATTCTATTTTCGGAAGACTGGTGACTGATTATCAGTGCTTTCGCTGTAAGCTAAACTATGACTATGTGGGTCGCTTTGACGATCTTCATGCAGGAGTGTGTGATGAGGTCGGTTGCAAAGCTCTCTGAGACAACGGTTGGTACTTGGACATTCTTTCGATTGATGGTTTGATTTAAGGCAATTAAAGCAAAGTCTATGTTCCCATACAACTTGTTTCCTATCCTTCAAGGCTTTGGACAAAGGGCATCACGGTGTCTGTCTGAACAAACAACACACTTCTGTTCACTAGGATGGGCTGATTTCCCACCCTCCTTGTTGTAGGGCTGGATTTGAACTGCTTTAGGAGGCTTGGTAGTCGTAGCGAGAGAATGTAGCTTCAGATTTGACTTTGGTCTTGTACATGACTTCTTCTTGTGCCACTCTTCACATATGAAATCTTCAAGTGGGTTGAATAGGGTGTCAACTCTTTTGCAAAGCCACTTTTCAAATCCTATCAAGGTGGCTCTATCAGTATGACCATCAATGCGTTCGTACCATCTCACTCTGAGGTTAATGGGTAACCGCATAGTGGCCCTGCTTAGATACTCTGGTGTTAAAAGTATAGCAGACTGACCCATCTTGACGCACCAGGTGGTACAAGTTTTCACTTGATAATAATAGTCACGCAATGCCTGTCTATCATGCGAAGTCACAACAGAGTTATCAAGCATGTTGGGGTTCCCAAATTGTCGTTTTAGTGTTTTGAAGGCTGTTGAATAACTATGGCCAGTCACACCCAAACTTTCCACTGCTTTCTTTGCTTCGCCGCTGAGATTTTGAAAGAGATAAGACATTCGATCCGAGTCAGTCAGTGTCGTCTTATTATGGATCTAGTCACGAAATCGCTCAATAAACTTAGGCCACTCAATCAGCCTGCCTGTAAACTTGAAAAGCTCAAGGGGTGGCAAGCGCTGCTGCTCCTGTGCTCGAAGCAGAGCTATACCAGAGTCTGTCAGTGAGCCACTGAGATTTGCCGTAAAGACCAGCTCCTGACCATCTACCAGCTTGTCAATGAATGCATCTACAGGTTCTCCCACAGGGTCCACTTGAGCTGGTCGATACAGAGGGTTTGACTTAACTTGACTTGAGTGGGAAGTTGAGGTACTTCTGAGGCTTAGGCCCCACAAGGGTGTACTACTTGAGCAAGGATGGTTCAATGGACTTGCAAACTTTGGATCATCAGGGGAACAAGCTTGGAAACTATTACTAACAGCAGATGATACAATAACACAAGTAGGTCTGAACAATGAAGGAATGGCTTGAGGAGTTTGGCTCAGTTTTTCTGAATGCTCAATTTCAGGTTTTGTTGATCAAGAAACTGATGTGACTGGACTTGCATATCCACTACTGTATCCAATCAATGGTTGGGGAGAGTGCACGTAATGACATGAGGATGCTGTATTTGTTTCAGGATCTGAAACTAGCCCAATAGAGGTGATTATGGGCTGAGATTCATATTCACTTCCTTGGCTGAACGTGTATGGCTGAGTTGCCTTTAGGGTAGAACTGTAAGTAAGGGGTGTCTGAACTGCAGTTGAGGTGCATCCACCACTGGTAGCTGCATAAAACTCTAAGACCTTTGGCGGTAAACACTTGGCCGTTGTATTTACTGAGGTATTTGTATACGAGACGACAACTTGTTTGTCATGTTGCAGAGATCTATGACCTGACGTTTTGTGTTCTTGGGAAACATATCCCGAAGTCATTCCAGGGTTCAAATCAGTACGTGGGTTTGAAATATTATTCACACTTTCAGCATCAGTATTCACATTAGGACTTGGAACTAAACAATGTTTCAGAGATGTTACTGTTTCACTGACCTTGTTGTCTTGATTCTTTTCGACGTTTCCTTCGGTAACTTCTTGCCCTATTATTTCGTGTTCGAGTCGGCTTCGTTCTGGGCTGAAATGACTGCTTTTTCGCTCTCTCTTTTCCTTCGAAGCAGTTCAAGCTCCCGTTTCCGATATTCAAGTGTTAACTCCAACTCGCGTTGAGCCATTTCTTCGCGGAATTCCACCTCGCGAACTTCATTTTCTCGCTTCACTTGTTCGGCTAACTGTTTTGCCTGTAGGTTTGCGACGGCAGCTTTTATTCTAGCTTCTCGCTTTCTCTTAGACGAGGACGAGGACTTTGACCTTACGGACTCATTCTGACTTGAAACTTGACTTATCGAGTCTTCAGGACTTACTTCGGGACTGTTTCGAAGCGGGGATATCACACATTCATCCACCAAGTGCCACGTACTTTTGAGGCTCATCCTCAAGCGGCTGTTTCCTTGTATCCGGCTCGAAAGGACCAATTTTGGTTAGACCAAATAAAATTAAGCTTAAACACAACAGACATGTTCATTTTTGTTCGACCTCGTGCTACTAAAAACGCGCGCGCGCTCCACTGGAAAACTTGAACCATTTACAGACTTCAAAAAAGTTTGTCAAATCTCTGTAAAATGTATACATTTCCTTTGTAAATTGCAATGTCTGTAAACGTGCACACTTACAGAGATTTTATGAACCCTATAAAATGTCTGTAGATTCGACAGAATTTTACGCGTCCAGATCCCATTAAATGTCTGTGAAATCTCAATGTTTTCTGTGTAAATTGTAAGCAAAATTTACAGAGATTTCATAAACTTTGTAAAAATCCTTGTAAAATCTCAAGGTATTCTCTGTAAAAAAAACTCTAGGAAAAAACTCTGTAAAATAAAGAACATAAAATGTCCATAAAATCTTCGTAAAAATCGAACCAAAATAACTGCATGAAATGTTAATAAAATGTACACAAATAAAAAGCACACAATGTTAATAAAAAGTGGGTGTAATGTTTGTAAAATATACAAGGAGTACCATATGAAATCTCAGCAAAATCTTCATATTTTCTCTGTAAAAGACAGAGGGAAACAAACCAGGATGAAACGCCAGAACACAAAATCCCAACAAAATGTCTATAAAAAGTGAACAAAAGCGGGACCACAAAGTGTCTGTCGATAAATCAAGTGCAGACAATACTGTATCTTCAAAAGATATGTATTTTATTGCAAAATGTTAACGTTTTCTTTGCAAAAACGAGCTGGTACTAAAGCGACCTGAAAAACGCTAAAAACGTCAGTGGCCGTGAACTTTTCAGGGCCGAGCTTGCCAGTCCATCGCCACTGAACATTTAACGGCATGAAAAAGGTATCCTTTCTATTGCAATTGCCGCAGAAGTTGTATAATTTACGTCCCTTAGCTTTATCGCTTCTTATAAACACTGGAAAATTATATTTTCATTCCAAACGGCTGCTGGTATATCTCACAATTGGAGTTACTAATGTTTTATGTTACACTGAACTGTACGAGGCATGCCTCCCGCCAGTTCAGAGGGGTTAAACTAGACAGAGAGAAAGACAGATTACACGCATGCTACACTGGACAACATAAGGCGTTCCACCCGCTAGTAGGGAGGAATTAAACTATAGAGAGAGAGAGATTACATGTATGTTACACTGAACCGTATGAGGCGTGCCACCCGCCAGTGCAGAGGGGTTAAACTAGAGAGAGAGAAAGAGAGATTACATGTATGTTACACTGAACTGTATGAACTGTATGAGGCGTGCCTCCTGCCAGTTCAGAGGAATTAAACTAGATAGAGAGAAAGAGAGATTACATGTATGTTACACTGAACTGTATGAGGCGTGCCACCCGCCAGTTCAGAGGCATAACGAGCCAGAGGTTCTTAGCAACCACAAAAATACCACTGGATCCCGCTGAGATAGGGGGCAATTTGCCACCAATCTCAGCAGGATATCCAGCTACTCTGAACATTCCAATGTAATTGAATCGCGTCTGGTACTCGTTTCTGTTTGATATGGGGCGTCAATTTTCACGCTTATCTGTCATAATCCTTAAACGCGATCGTTTATTTATGACGAGAGTTTAATTAAATTCTATCTTTAGACTTGATGCACTCGAAAAGTGACTGCGGGAACCGGAAAACGATACCCAATAGTTTGTTTTGGTTTTGGTGAATAATTACTCTTGAGGTAGGCTCACCGGTTCCAGAAAATAGCACTAAATTACAACCAAAGACTCAAGTTTTCTTTGTTTCTCTTTCGCATGCAATATGGGAAAAACAATAGGGCTGTTTATACGAGAGAAAGTAAGCCGCGGCTTACTCTGGCCACGGATTACATAAGACACGAACACTCCGTATAAATGGTACAAAATCTACATTCACGGCTTTCTCAAGCTGCGGCTTATCCTGGCCTAGGAGTTTTTACTTGTATAAATGGTTCCTTTCGCATCTTCTGTAAGCCGCGGCCAGAGTAATCCGTGGCTTATTTTCTCTCGTATAAACAGCCCTATTATGTGTTTTGTTTTTGGAGGGATATATATCTCTTTTGAACGCTAATTAAAATTCGCTTGTATTCCTAAATCAAAGATACTTGCAATACATGGTAATAGTGAACATATTTGGGAGTAATATACACAAATCAGTCTGCAAGTATTACTCTTCTTAAACGCCGTGAAAGTAAATTAACATCACTGAGCTAAAATAATTCGCTTCAATATGTGATATCGTTGCGTGCCCATGAACAAAAGTTTTACTATCCGTACGGTTTCCCTAGGAACTGATAAAATTCTCGTTGAATAATTCCTCAATAACCTCGGCAGACGTCGAAATGGAAGTTTCACTATTCGACTTCCGAAACCGACCTTGGCAGGAAAAGCGACAACGGCGACGGTATTGAAATCATCATTTCAAAATACAACTTCTCCTTTTTCTAATTCTCTCCCGATTGTTAAAATTTGTTTAACTTGGAAAATGCTGGCGAACTCTCCAAGGACTAAATTAGTCTGAAGGGCATTAAAGTAAGGAAAACGTTCTCGAAAAACAAAAAACATTTCATCCGAACGTGTTATTGTTCTGCAAAGAAATGTACCAACTGTAAAACGTTTTGGTCATTAAACCTGCTTACAACATTTGCCTAGATTTGTATGTGCATTTCATAAAACTGATCATGTTATATATCCCAGAAGCACTCAGGCATATAGTGATGCCAGGACCTCAACCTGGATGAACCAGAAAAGATATAGAACATTTTCTTACATTTAACTGCACTTTAAAAAATGTTGATGTTATATATCCCAGAAGCACTAAGGCATACAGTGATGCCAGGACCTCAACCTGGATGAACCAGAAAAGATATAGAACATTTGCCTAAATTTTTATCTGCATTTAAAAAAAACTGCTATGTTAAATATCCCAGAAGCGCTCAGGCATACAGTGATGCCAGGACTTCAACCTGGGTGAACCAGAAAAGATATAGAACATTTGGCTAGATTTTTATCTGCACTTCAAAAAACTATTCATGTTATATATCCCAGAAGCACTCAGGCATACAGTGATGCCAGGACCTCAACCTGGATGAACCAGAAAAGATATAGAACATTTGCCTAAATTTTTAGCTGCATTTAAAAAAACTGTTATGTTAAATATCCCAGAAGCACTCAGGCATCCAGTGATGCCAGGACTTCAACCTGGGTGAACCAGAAAAGATATAGAACATTTGCCTAAATTTTTAGCTGCATTTAAAAAAAACTGTTATGTTAAATATCCCAGAAGCACTCAGGCATACAGTGATGCCAGGACCTCAACCTGGATGAACCAGAAAAGATATAGAACATTTGCCTAAATTTTTAGCTGCATTTAAAAAAACTGTTATGTTAAATATCCCAGAAGCACTCAGGCATCCAGTGATGCCAGGACTTCAACCTGGGTGAACCAGAAAAGATATAGAACATTTGCCTAAATTTTTAGCTGCATTTAAAAAAAACTGTTATGTTAAATATCCCAGAAGCACTCAGGCATACAGTGATGCCAGGACCTCAACCTGGATGAACCAGAAAAGATATAAAACATTTGCCTAAATTTTTAGCTGCATTTAAAAAAACTGTTATGTTAAATATCCCAGAAGCACTCAGGCATACAGTGATGCCAGGACTTCAACCTGGGTGAACCAGAAAAGATATAGAACATTTGCCTAGATTTTTATCTGCACTTCAAAAAACTATTCATGTTATATATCCCAGAAGCACTCAGGCATACAGTGATGCCAGGACCTCAACCTGGATGAACCAGAAAAGATATAGAACATTTGCCTAAATTTTTAGCTGCATTTAAAAAAAACTGTTATGTTAAATATCCCAGAAGCACTCAGGCATACAGTGATGCCAGGACCTCAACCTGGATGAACCAGAAAAGATATAGAACATTTGCCTAGATTTTTGTCTGCACTTCGTAAAACTATTCATGTTATATATCCCAGAAGCACTCAGGCATACAGTCAGGGTTTGTACTATTTTTTGGACTAAAAATTCAAGGACTTTTCAAGGACATTCCAGGGCACGATTCCAATTTTTCAAGCACTCCATCCAGTAAAAAATGCCATTAGAATGTGATACTAGATTATCGGGTTTTAAGGGATAACTGCCAGATTTGTTCAAGTCTAAGTCTTTTCTAGTTCTTCCACTAAGTGGAAACAGTCAAACAGCAAATTTCAAGGTTTTTCAAGGACCCAATGTACTTTTCACGGACTTTCAAGGCCTTGAATTTTGATTTTCAAATTCAAGGACTTTCAAGGGCTTTCAAGGTGCGTGCGAACCCTGTACAGTGATGCCAGGACCTCAACCTGGATGAACCAGAAAAGATATAGAATATTTGCCTAAATTTTTATCTGCATTTAAAAAAACTGTTATGTGAAATATCGCAGAAGCGCTCAGGCATACAGTGATGCCAGGACTTCAACCTGGATGAACAAGAAAAGTATTGTAACATTTGCCTAAATTTTTATCTGCAAGTTACATATTCTAAATCACTTGAATATTTTACTATTGCTATTTTCCTCGCACAAACATACACAGAGTCCTAAACTACTTGGTAGTTTGAAAAGGCTTTCAGAAGCTGTAATTTCTGGCCATCACATACTGAAATATGCCGATTATCCCCTTGAAAATCTCAACGAATCGCTAAAGCATAACATTTGACGAAACTAGCATTTTGTCTTACAAGTAAAGTCATAAAATGCCATGAGAACACGGCGTAAGCGTGCCGCGTGGTGGTAAATTAAATTCTGCCGCTGAAGGGCAAAAACAATACTTCTTTCAAGGTGTGCGAAGATGCTCCTGCAGTGAAACCACAAATGGAGTACGTTGACGGCTCTTATGCAGGCCTATAACGTCACTCCTTAGCAACTAGACTTGGGAGATTTTTTAACTTCCGGTTATCTCTGGCTCGTTATGATTAAACTAGATAGAGAGAATGAAAGATTACATGTATGTTACTGAACTGTATGAGGCGTGCTACCCGCCTGTTCAGAGGGGTTAAAATAGATAGAAAGAATGAGAATTATACTGATGGCTTTTCCCAGACCATAAATAGATGACCACCCAAGACAAATTCCTTTGGCAATGAAGTTGGTGTCCTTGATACTCTGATGTGCTATTTTTCTTTCTGTAAAAGAAAAAAAAAGACTTTAAATGAACTAAACTGATTGAAGGAACAAAGAAAATGCTAGCATTTGATTTGTATGATACAACACATAATATAATTATGTATCTACGCATATAGATATACATGTGCATGTACATGTATTCCTTAATGTTGAAAACATCAGTTATGTGCATTAGCCTCCTTTGCAGCTGTTGTTTGGGTCTGTCCTTAATCCCTCCCCACTAATGTCTGGTGAACTAAGCTGGAAATTCCATTCCCATTGTGTCTAAGTATTCAATCTGGAGGGAGAAGAGAACTGACAAAAATGGCTGAAAAGGAGGCTACAGGAACTTACATGTAGCCACCAAAATTTAACAGCCATGAAATGACTAATCAGTTCCTGGGAAGGGAATGTCCGGCTCCGTTCAGCAGATGTTGGTGGGGAGGGAGAATACGACCAACATGTAAGTAACAGCTGCATAGGAGGCTATTACAGTGTACTGTATGTGCATCAATTGGTCAACACTGGATAGACCATCAATAAGGAAAGATTCGGTGGGTCAACCGTACACAAAGATTTATTATTTTAAAGACTTGGTTTGCCTGGACTAGGGACTGTTATTGGCTGTGAAAAGCTTCCGTAACTTACATGCATTGTAACATGATACATTATGCCTTCAAGGAAAAGCATGGACAATAAGACTTCACTGTGGAGGCTATTTCATGCTTAGTATAGGCTTAACTTATTACAGTTTGCATAAAGGCAAAAAAAATTGAGTAGAGTTCATGTGGTGGCAAATTGACAAGTACATGTACCTTACTCTGTTACAGTAGCATGTATAAGGTATGAAAAGGAAATTACTATTAGGGGCTAAACTTCAAAGGACTCTATGTAGCACATAATTATGTATGATACCAGATTGGCTAGAAGAAAAAATTGCTTGTACTGCAGGTCACATTAATTTTTATTTATAGGAAAGATGAATGTTTTTTTTTGGAGCAGGCAATTTCAACAGTTTCAATTTATTTTTTTCCATATTTCTTACACATCGTTACAAGATAAATATGTATTAAGATACAAAAGATAAATAAAATAAGAAAAGAATGAGAAACATAATGGCGAGGATGTCCATAAAGAAACCATTGGGGCTTATACGAGCTATGGGCTCCTAAAAAATTACAACTTGGAAATCATGATTTTTAGGCATACATGTAGCTTATTTAATTAATCAATTCATTTAGGTTACAAAGTGAGTGAAATAAGAAATACAACATGATACATGTAGTAATGCATGAAACCCCAAACAGAAACTCGAAAACAAAACCTGAGTTCCAGATGGGATTCGAACCCACGACCCTCCGCAATCTAGATGGATAACCACTGAGCTACTGGACACTCTATGGTGTGCAAGGGTGAAATGTGGGCTTTGACTGGAACCGTATCACGTGGTCACACAGCCAAATAATGACTAGCACATACATAACTGCATCACGCAGTCACATTGAGGCATATCAAAGATGCATATTGAGGCATATCAAAGATGGCTGTGTGACCGCGTGATGGAGTTCCAGTCAAAGCCCACATTTCACCCTTGCTCACCAGTAGCTCAGTGGTTAGAGCGTCCGTCTAGATCGCAGAGGGTCGTGGGCTCCAATCCCATCTGGAACTCGGATTTTTTTCGATTTTCTGTTTGGGGTTTCATGCATTACTATCATGTTACACTTAGGTTACGTGTAAAAAGCAAGCACACAAACAAACACACACCAGCAGCAAAACATAAAACAACACTTTCAAAATAGGAGTAGTCAATAGAGGAGTAATGTTCTTAATTCAGATTTCAACAGAGAAATACTGTCAGCATTCTGAATTTCTGAATGAAAGAAATTAAACAGTTTAGGTCTGGAAACTTATTGCAAACTGTCTGATATTAGTTCTACACAGTACAGTTGCAATGTCTAGTATTGTAACGATGAATATGACTTATCAGCAAACACAGTTCTCTGAATGCATCAGGAGGGAAGCCTTTCTTGAAAAGTAACAAACTTTCCAATTAATTTTGAAATCGGTTAACATTAGATAGTTCACCTAACTGGTGATCATAGGGTATGGACAAATATACATGTATTTACAGCATTATTCATTCTTTTAAAGTGGAAGTACCGTAATTTAAGACATACATGTACAGTGTAGTGTAAAGCCCTGGCCAAACTACATGTATCCAAACTATAGTCTGTGGCAAAACAAGCTACTGGTACAACTTGACGCTAAAATGTAATTTAAAACATACACTGTAGCACTAAAGTGGAAACCAAAAGTGCTTAGCGTTAATGTTTATGGTACCAGAGCTGTTCAGTGTTCGGTGTGAAGTGAGAAAAAATCATGGAATGGTTGAGAAAACAAGCTGAAAAGGGTATGTTCCAAACCGTTTTACAGTTATCATTGCAAGATACACCCGTGTTTAGGGAGATGATTAGAATCAACAAGCCCAGATCAGTTCTCAGAAATTTTAAACGCTATTGAACCGGACATCTGCAAAGAGAGCAGGAAAATAGCAACTATTGATTGGCTAGCAGGGTGAATGTGACTTGCATCAGGATAAAGCTTTGTTGGAAGAACGGCAAAACACTGCAACGTTTTTTTCATTGAGCAGAATTGTTGGGCGTAATGTTTGATCAAAAGCAAACTCTATCCAACACTTGATCTAGCAAAAATTGTTTGACAAACATCATCCAACATGGGCGGTCAAACGGTCGAACAATCTTGCAATGTTAAATCCAACTTTGTTCAATAGTTTGACCAGGACTTAAAAGAAATCACAAGCCCATCATGCTGATGTGAACTTTTTTGTTACACTGGATCAAGGTTGCATGAGGTGGAACAAAAATTCCGAAGACGACAAAAGGTTCAATAATGGTCACATTCCTTCATCATGCTGTTACAGAAAGTTCTTACCTTAAAAGGTTTTACTTTTCTTTGCAACTTGAGCATACACTGTAAAGTAGTCTGCCATATACTGTACTGCGCACATAACTACATGTATTCAGCCTGAAGATTAAAAAAACCGGATGTCAAGGCCAAGTATACACTGAACTGTACAGTTCAGAAACCAGAATGAAAATATGAGCTTAAATATTGAAAAATATGTGCATGTTAACACAATACAAAATGCTACATTGGCCAGGCTGAAAACTTCAAAGATTCAAATCTTGAGTGCCAGAGGATGATTACTGTTATGATCTCCCAAACAATACTGTTACATGTAGATGGTCTTAGTGTAGGTCTCTGGAAAACATGATCTAGTTTGTAAGTGTTACAAGCCATGATGGCAGGCCAGAAGACAGTCTTATAATTATTTTGTATGCTCACGCATGTCAACACTGTGTCTTAACCTTCTCATGACCAAGCATCATTGCAGTTTGCAGGGATGACGCAAACATTAAGGGAGATTCTTTTTAAAGGATTGGTGTTAATGCTGCAATGGCACATGCATATATGGTTGGGCTTGGGAGTTTTACGCTTGTTCCATGAACATGAAGCCATCTTAAATGTTATTCTTTATTACTCACAACAACTAGACAATCATACAGTCTGTAGGTATGAAAAACACCCCAGCAGCAATGAAATTTCAGAAATCCAGGAGAATACACTGTAATAATATTACAGTATGGTCTTCATTGCACATTCTCATTACAAGCCATAAACTGAAACTTGTTGAATGACTAATTATTGTAAAAGTTAAAAAAAGGCAAAAAGAAGTGAACATACCACCTTATGATGCAAAAAAATAACTTTAAAAATTTTAGATAGTTCCACTTGCCTTTGATCTGCTCTCATATGGTCTCACTGACAGTTGTAATACTTGGGTGAGCTATCACTACAGTCTGTAAAAGGAGGGTCGGTACATTTCACTGACCCCCAGTCCATGGACTACCATGATGGACTACCGAAATGGACTACCTATATGGACTGCTAAATGGACTACCAAAACTGGACTACCCTTAATTACCTACCTTGAAAAAAAAAAATTAGTAAAGTTTGGTTGTTTTCATCGATTGATCGTGATCTTCACCATCTTTTATCTTTTAAATGCTGCTGGTCAGCTGTTCTGCAGGCGTATTCATTCGTCTCGTGTGATGGCTGACATGCTGGATGGTGAGTAAAAATTTGAATTTATAATCGTTCGTTATAGATAGGGTAGGGAAAATCACAGATATTTTGGTCTTTAAGTGCCCCCAACACTGAAATATTTTTTTTCGCTAAAATTAATCTTTGCACCTATTCAAAACGCATTGCGCCTTTAATTTTTTATAACCAAATCGTGAGTTTTTACAGGCTGTAAAAGTTACGACATTAGCCGTCATCTGTCACACGATCAAGGTAGGAAGGAGCGTGGGTCTTTTCCCCAGTTAAAGTCACAAACTGATTTTCATCGCACTGCGTCTTTGTAAACATGCATACATAATAGTCAACTGGGGAATAGACCCACGCCCCAGCTGACTTGGTCATGTACCAAATGATGCATAGTTTATCGTAAGCCCTATAAAAAAACTCTAAAGGCTGGAAATAAATGCTACATGTTTTTGGAATATGTACAAAGTATTATAAAATTATTAGCGGAAAGAATAACTATTCTTGGGGCTAGGTGCACTTTAAATAAGGTAAGGCTTTTGGGAAGCAGGCTGCACCCCCACCCAACTTTTCAGGGAGTACCCCCCTGGGCCTGGTCATGTGATCTATTTTTGAGTTGTATCTTCTTCTGTCACTTACCATTTTGAGCATCATGACAGCCAGGCAAGGAATCATCTGGAAGATTATAAATCAAATTTTTACTCCAGCTGCAGCCTGTCAGCCATCATGTACGACTAGTGAATGCGCCTGCAGAACAGCTGAACAGCAGCATTTAAAAAAATAATAATCACGATCAATCGATGAAAACAACCAAACTTAACTAATTTTTTTTTTCAAGGTAGGTAATTAAGGGTAGTCCATTTTTGGTAGTCCATTTAGCAGTCCATATATGTAGTCCATTTCGGTAGTCCATCATGGTAGTCCATGGACTGGGGGTCAGTGAAATGTACCGACCCGTAAAAGGAGGCAAATGCCATACAATACTCAGTAGCTGTTTAGCACAACTATTGCAAAACAAAAGTACAGTGTAAGGCTCCAAGCATTTCAAATACAATCAAGCAGGATAGAGATTTATGTTTTAACACCCCAAATACTTGCCTGGACACAAGCACGGTACTTATTATGGAAAAAATAAACAGCCTTTGAAGGTCATTTGTACGTGATACATGTACAGTTGTAGTACCGGTAAATAAAGCAAGCCAACTACAGTGTAATTTAATTGACATATTACTGTATACTGTGATTGGGATAAAAATATATAGAACTATAAATTAGCTTTGTCTCTATCTCTTTTCTCATTGTAAAAAAAGTCAGGTCACTGATATGAAATCAAGCAGACTTTATTGGACGGCAGCTGTGGCCAGAATTAATTTTGTACCACACGATTTTTTTTGTCGAGTTAGGGTTAACAGAATTAATAGTTGCATTACCACAACAGTAGGCACTTCAATGAAGATGTGAACACTCAAACTAAAAGACCCATCTTCAGCCTTGATGCATTACAGGGCTGTACACGCCATGACCAATAATTCATGAATTTCGTGTGACATGAAATTCCTTAAACCTTTGAAGCCCTTGTTTTATCCCACAATTAATGGCTGCTCTGTTTTTCTCTTTGGGAAAGTTTTGTATATCTATTTGTAAATTTTGGCCCATTTTAAGTCAGAAGAGTCAAGTGTGGCAACATGATAATGGCCAATTCATACAGCATTGCTTTTTATCAAATTTAAAGTACTTACACGACATGTACTGTAACAAGAAAATGAGGTTTTATGTTGGGTGCTTTTTACCTTGAAGTTTCTACCAATTCACTGAGGGCCAACTTACTGCAATTTGGAAATCGATTTGATGATGAGTAAATTGTGTATATGTCTGGATAACTGTTTTCCTCATGTTTGATGTTTTTACTTCAAGGTCAGTTTGCATAATGGACTATGTGGCTTGGCTCCACTCTTCAGTGTCAATTCAATCTGACTTGTCATTGTGTCTCTTTATGAACTGCAATTTTCATGCCCCATTGGGCATTCTACAATTGTCTAAACTGAGTGATAATTTCTTTCTTGATGAGATCTCTGTGATGAGGTCTACACTGCTGTGTTGCTTTGTTTTGCTCCTACAGCTGTATGCTTTAGTGTAGAGCTAAATGTTTCCTTCCTTTAACAACAGCACAATTTCAAAACAAAAACAGATGCCAACATTGGATCAAGGGAGAAAAATAGGCCTTTAAATTGGAAAGCTAATTTCAAAAGATGTCCACACAGTTCCATATACATAATTAAATACAATCATTGTATTACTGTTGTGCTAACCCTGCTCCCGAAACAGAGTTTGGGTCTTACATTATTTTGTAAGTGTATACGTAATTAGTGAAGTCTTGTCATCTAATTTAGACACTTTGAAAGCAAAATTTATAATTGAGTTTAAGTACAAGTACATTAATTTATGATCACACCAAAAGCTCACTTTGCCACCAACTACAGGTAAATCAATGGATCTAATCAAGTGTAAGCCAGTTGAGCACCTAGTTTGCCGCAATCTTAGCTACGATTCCTTACCTGCACATGCAGTAAGCTTAACCCTTGCTTATATTAAGAACAAACACGGTAATGAATTAGCAAGATAGCATAATTTTATACAGCTGCACGTACTACTGTAGTTATGCAATGCTTTCGAGTGGTACATATATACCGTGGAAAATACCACTAGTCTCTTGTATTTTCTTCGTATAGCAAGCTATTTGAGATACATACACCCAGCCAGTACTATATGTTGGAAATATTACAGTCTAAAATGGCCAATATGCTTACCTTTGAAATCTACAGCAGACCAAGGCAACCATCACTGAACATGGAGACCAAAAACTTGAACCAACAGCACTCGATTACCGTGGAAGAAGCTTGCCAACCGGTCGCATATACGTTGTAAAACTATTAAATTCCATTATTCTATGATCTTGAGGTAAAAAGCCATTCGAAGTGGGAGAAATTCCTTCCAAACTGTCTTCCACGAGTCGAAGTTTGAGTTGAAACGGGCGCCAAAACTACAAATTGCCTACCGGGAATGAACTCGTTTGCGCATGCCCAAGTCTAACCCAACTCCCTCGAGCTCCCTCTCGGTCAGAAGATAATAAAGAACAATAGTACGCAATTTCAAATCATCTACATACCTCCAGTGAAGGGCTAAGCCCAGAAAGTATGGTTTGTCTTTCAAACGACTCTTTCGCACTTTACTACCTTTTATTTTTAAACACTTTGCCTCTCGGCCAAACGGCCAATGCTTATGGCGCCCAAAAGGGAAATCAGCCCAGCCGCTCGGGAAGCACAAACTTGGCGAGGAAATAGTTTTGAGGCCGTCCTTCTTTGCCGCGCACTGCTTCCCATTTAAAAACAAGCGCTGTTGAAATCCAAGACAAAAGCCGCACACTACCCTTTTGGAGTTATAATAACTCCAACAGTAGTAACTCAGTTAACTTAACTCCGCATCATGGGGGTTATGTCCTGCTTGTGTCAATTTACAGAGATTTTAAAATGCTATACTTGTACCGATTTACAGAGATTTTAGTGGATAAAATAACCATACAAAATCTTTGTAAATGTCAAATTTACAAACATTCTTCAGAGATTTTGTTAACTCTGTAAATTTTTCAGTTTTCCTTCTTATTTCAGCAGTTAAATTTCATAATCATTTCATAAACATTATAAAAAGGAATACCACAAAAAGTGTATAAAATATCTATAAAAATGATTTTACAGATATTTTGTATGCCATATGTAAAAGTAGGTCAGATTTGAACTCTCATAAAAAGTCTGTAAATTTAAGATTCACAGACATTTCATTAACTCTGTAAATGGTCCAGATTTTCCAGTGCTCATGGGAAACCTTAGCCCAGAAAACCTGGAGCGAGGCTGCTACCGTGGCCGCTCAAGGGAATGTGCATGAATATTCCTTATCTTAGCCAATCAGCAAGCACTTCATAATTCCTGATTGCAAGGCAGGTAAAAATAAATAGGTTTACCTATTGCCTCATAACTTGTGAACGGGTGTCAAAAGCGTATAACGCTTTTTTGCAAGCTAGAGCTAATGTATAACACTCTACATGCGATTTCCTCAGCTCTCGGTCCGATCTTTTTGGTATTTTATCAAGATAAAATACCAAAAAGATCGGACCGAGAGCTGAGGAAATCGCATGTAGAGTGTTATACATTAGCTCTAGCTTGCAAAAAAGCGTTATACGCTTTTGACACCCGTTCACAAGTTATGAGGCAATAGGTAAACCTATTTATTTTTACCTGCCTTGCAACTCCGGTGCGCGCGTGCACAACACCATAGTACAGCTTATTAAACATGATAGTAAAAAGGTGTGTCTCAACCTTACCAACCCTCGCTAATATCAGCTCTGCTTCCGTGTTCAAACCACAGTTAGCAATACTGACTTGTAGGGTGTCTGTGAAGTGGAGCTCAATTGACCGGTTGCAGTCTCTGATACGCACGTACTCAGTGTGCCTGATCGCACTTTCCCCCAACCAACGCTCCATATTCGCATGCTGTATCGTCCACATTAATAATACTAATAATAATTTAGAACTTATATAGCGCATTTTCCATGTGTATATGATCAAATGCGCTTTACAAGCAGATGAAATTGGAATTTGGAAATGTTGGTTTTTGCGGAGAGGGGAAAACCGGAGAACCCGGAGAAAAACCTCTCGGAGCAGAGAAGAGAGCCAACAACAAACTCAACCCACATATGATGCCGAATCCAGGAATCGAACCCGGGCCACATTGGTGGAAGGCGAGTCCTCTGCCACAGCCACCACTGCGCCAACCCTGCTCTCCTGAGTCCATTAGCGAGCAGATGTGTTCTAGCTGGCAATGAAGCTTTCTTATTTTCAATGCCAGAGAAAACTATATACCACGAAACTACGCTACCAAAATGGAAGCCGCAAGCACAAGATTGGACTGTATTGGGACGTTGTTATTTGTGCACATGCTTTATATAATGAGTTGTTAAAATAGTATTGCACAACGTATTAGGTTATCTCCTCATCTGGACAAATAAAAAAGTGCTTAACTAAAACAAACAAACAAAAGAACAAATTATTTCAGGAGCCCATCACCAGAAGCGTACAACTGCCCTATATTACTGTCACAGCGTTTTTAAGACCAGTTTATTTTTAGATTGAATTTCCCGCCAAAATCAGACTCCCGCAGGATTCCAATGACCAACCACAAGTCGTTGCACGTGCCACAAGTATCTACACTTACAGAGCCTTTGTTTTTGCTCATTAAAACTATTGTTTTGTGGCTTTCTCGTTGCCGTCGCCGCCCTTGCTGTCCTTTTTCGCGGGAAAAATAGATCGGTCTGTAAAAATGCCGTGACGTCGGCTTAGCATGGGAGTTGTACGCTCCTAGTAATGGGCTCCTGATTATTTACATTCCACCAGTGGATTGTTTGACACGTTCGAGGACCAGGAATCTGTAATCATGGTACAACGGCAACGTATGAAAATTTGAGCTTCAGCTCACTCCATTAGCGCAACTATAAGAAGAAGTTTCATGTTACGGACAGCACAATCTCGACTCACGCAACAGCTGTTTCACGAGACGCGTGACACGTCGAGCGTGCGGGGATTTCGCTGTAGTTTTTGGATCTTTTTGCTGAAATGAAGACGAACAAGGACAAAAGGTGCAAACAAACATATTGTGCAACTGATTATATACTACACAGGATAGATATTTGGGGTAGATTGTGAACTATTGGCTTTGAGTGATAAGAGCAATGACCCAGTGCATGTTCACATATATTTAGCGAGGCAAGTTTAGTACCTAAAAGCTGGGATATGCCGGAGTACTTTTCGGCTGAAAATTGTTGTAAATTTTGTATTCAATGTCTATGAAGCATGTATGTATAACTGTAAGACTTGAGATTGCCTAAATCACACTTATTTTGGCTGAAATATTTGTTTGAGTATTGATTTGTGTCGCGCCGAACCTCAAAACTGTCAAGTCAGAAGCGGTCAAATTTCACTCAAGTGCTCCGTGAATTTCGCGTTCCCAAAAATTCATTCATAAGTTGCCCAAAGTTTCAAAAACATATTTTGAAAGCTTTGAGATTGCTTTTTAATGTAGAATGGCTTTTGTTGTTTGAAATTAGGTATCGGGTGTGATTTTTTGCCTTCGAATTTCGACAAAATTTTCCTCCCGCCAAATCCTCAAAATTTTGTAAATATTTAAGAATCTGCAAAATATTCTAGTCGCAATCAATTCAAGGGCACGACCACTCAAAATGCGTGATCAAACCTCTTTAATGTGATAAGAAGCTTTGTGGCTTGAGCGATATTTCAATTAGATTCAAATCGAGCTCTTTCCGTAGCCCGGTCTAGGGCCTCGAAAAAGCGATCTGGCAGAGGTTATAAAGCGCCCGAACTTGACACCATCCATATGACCAAAATATTCATCCGATGAAAGTAAAATTTATATTTTCATTAATAGAATACCTAGGGTAGTCCACAGAATTTTTTTTCGGATTTTCCGAAAGTTTTATAATTCCTACCTCTGGTCGATATTTACAGACATCCGCTCTTAAGACCTTTACAGAATTCAGGATTTTTTTGCATAAACGTTACTGGAATCTCGGTGTAATATGAGGAGAAAAATATTCAGCGGGGTGAAACTGTTTGCTGAAATACGTTAGAGAGTAAGGTTTCTGCAGCCAGTTCTATAGTTGGATTTCAAGTCACGCAATTCAAAATATAAATAGCTTATCATCCGAAAATAATGTCAAGAAATTGAGATATTGTACAAAAATAGTAAATAAACTACCTTTAAATGTCTCAGGAGAGTGTGATATCCCGTACTAGAGTTATTCAGCAAAATGTACCCCTCAAAATTACAGCCGTTTAGTATGTAGAAGCCACGTGCACGACTAAAGCGTCTGGAGTTCAGTGAGGTTATGTTAAAACCTTTCGTCTCGCTGTTCAACTTGCAAACAATCCTATTGACACTTCTGTCTACATATTAGCTGTTCACACCTCGTATACTCAAGGTGAGTCGTCACTTTAGCGTTCGTGATGTTAACATGGTGGCCTTCGGCGGCCTTGTTTTGTGCAACCTCGTCACCAGGGCCTTCCGAGAGGTACTGCTAAATTTAGCTTGCGCTTGCGCAGAAATGCCGGAAGTGAGCTTTGTGGATGAAACTCCGCGGAAAAGAAGAACGAAGCCCAGATCTAGACTCGGTCTAACCGTCGGCCGAGTAACAAGAGGCCATATTAACCTTCACTCGGGCTCACGCGTAGCAAATGGATGTTTCGGAAAAATGCACAGAGAATCGTCTGATATCCAATCTGGACGTCAAATCGTGGATAGCCTGCAGTACAGTGGGCGCGTAATTTTCTCGAGTAAGCGCAGAGAGCTGGGGCGAGTCGAAGGGGGCGGGGGAAGGGCTGGGGAAGGGCGGGGGTGGTGGGTGGAGGCGTCGACCTACTCTCCCCAATACTTCTTGGTTTCTTAAAGTAAAGCTGGCGGCTTGCTGGTAATTACAGTGGCCCACATCTGCAAACACAACAAACAATTCATCAAACGCAACAAAATGTTATTGAAACACAACACATTATGGAACACAACTCAATATTATCGAAACAACACACAATGTTATCGAAACACGTTACAATTTTCTTGAAACGCAACATAACATTTGTGAAACACAACACAGTTTTTTCGAAACATAACACTATGTTCTCGAAATTAGTGCACAATTTATGTTATTATATAACGTATAAACCTGTCATTGTTCAACCGCTGACACGTTATGCGCCTTGCAAAATCCCGCTATTTTTGCTTTAGCAAAATGTTTTCTGCCAACTGAGGAACTGGAAAAAACCTCAATCTAAATTTTGTAATTTTTGGTGGACAAAAGGTAGACATTGTTAATGCGACTGAAACGGGTAAAGTTGAAACAAAATGCTTGAGCATCAAAAGCTATGCTGCAAAGAATTTTCGATCAAGTGGCTCGAAGAGGGAGCAGAAGAAGAAAGAGGAAGATCCTTTCGCACTAATCAATATAGTCGTAATGCGATTTATTAGTCCGTTTGATTTAACACAATGGTAAAACAATAAAGCTACGTGGCATGGGTCATTGTTCGAGTGGCAAATTTTTAACTAAATGACACGACGGCTGAAACCGTCCGCGGCACCGTGACGAATAGGAAAGCCGTACGGCTTGAACTTATCGTAGCCGTCTACATGTCAAGCAAAATTCGGGCCTGAGTTATTGTACATCGTCTTATGTTGGCTAGTCACATTATAAAGGATGATAGTTGTACTGCAGTTGTGCTGCCATAGCATGTAGGCTACAATTGTTGGCTAGTCACATTATAAAGGATGATAGTTGTACTGTAGTTGTGCCGCCATGGCATGTAGGCTACCAAATGTTGGCTAGTCACATTATAAAGGACGGTAGCTGTACTGCAGTTGTGCTGTCATAGCATGTAGGCTACCATTGTTGGCTAGTCACTTTATAAAGGATGATAGTTGTACTGCAGTTGTGCTGCCATAGCATGTAGGCTACCATTGTTGGCTAGTCAAATTATAAAGGATGATAGATGTACTGTAGTTGTGATGGCATAGCATGTAGGCTACCATTGTTGGCTAGTCACATAAAGGATGATAGTTGTACTGGAGTTGTGCTGGCGTAGCATTCAGGTTACTGTTAAGTGCTTTTGTAGTTGTGACTGCCATAAATTACAAATCCATTTCCTGTTCTTGTGTTGTATAAAACAGGCTAAAAGATTAAAATGAGGAGGGTTGTCCAATATACCTGATCTGAGTCGGGTCGAGTCCGATCGGACTTACCGGAAGTCAGATCGCACCAAAGGGAATGCAATGATTTTAACCTTCGTCTTCTGTAAAGCACGCGCGCGTTCTTCCTCGTTGTTAATGTAGCTACGCGGAAGTGGCTGTTTGTGCGAGACGCGTGTGCAAAAGACGGTCTCTCTTACTGGAAGTCGGTTTGCGCGACACTTATTAAATTCAGCAAGTATGGCCGTCAGGGAGGGTAGAAAATGTTGGCGGATCGACTCCGTTCGATCAAATGGAGTCGGGTAGTCGATCCGTCTCGACCCGACTCGACCCGTCTCTGTCAAAGTCGGTCCGTCTTACCGGAAGTCAGTTTGCGCGAGACTTAGAAAAAGTTAAGCAAGTACGGCTGTCAGGGAGGGTAGAAAATGTTGGCGGATCGACTCCGTTCGATCAAATCGAGTTGGGTCGTCGATCCGTCGCGATCCGACTCAACCCGTCTCTGTAAAAGTCGGTTCGTCTTAGCTGAAGTCGGTTTGCGCGAGACTTAAAAAAATTAAGCAAGTACGGCTGGCAGCGAGGGTAGAAAATGTTGGCGGGTCGACTCCCTTCGATCAAATCGAGTCGGGTCGTCGATCCGTCGCGATCCGACTCAACCCGTCTCTGTAAACGTCGAACTGTCTTTCCGGAATTTCAGCAAGTACGGCTGGCACAGGGTGCAGAGGAGTTCTGTTCGATCGTACACGACAAAGTCTCACCTTGTTAATTCCAAAATATGTTTACTTTGTACGATAAAGATTGTCGAAATAAAATCCTTCTGATTTGTGAATGTTTTCTGCTTCCATATCCTTCTATATCCCCGATCTTGTCTCTTTCTGGTATGGTTTCGGCAATGTTTATTTGCATGTACCGCGGACCAAAGTACTGTGGGCGCGCACGGTTACAAAAGGTTGGCTTACAGTACAAGAAGAGTAAAGGGAGGAAACCGATTTAGGCTCAATTTTTCGATTCCCTGTAACTAACACGAAAGTCAATGAAAAGGTCTCATTTTTCGTATATGGTTTGGAATTTTCACTTTTTAGCCAAATTGAACAAGAATTCTGTTGAAACGGTCGGAAAACTAACATTTTTGGCAAAGGAGATTTACGGCCTCATCACCCCGCTTTCGTTCAATGTGCACCGCAACAACTGGTGACGGAAATGACGTATAGCGTGTTGTGACCTCGAAGAATAAACGTCTTGGAAGTACTCGCTGGCGGACTCTATTTGTGTTTCGGGCTTCTACAGTAAGCGACAAGGATCGTTCTTTTTCTCTCGCGGTTTCGTGGAGGTATTTGTCGAGATTTTTCTCTTTTCAACGGCGGTTTACAAGCGGCGGCGAGATGAGCGGAGCTAACGCTAGTGGTTCAACCAGCGAGTCGGGAGGTGTTGGAAGCGTTTCTGTTTCCCTAGGTGTCGGTTCGTTAGAAGCACTGGTTTCGCAGACACTTGATGACTTCTTCGTTCCAAAGGCAAACGTTCCGTTTGAGAGGCACATGTTTCTGCAGATTGCACGGGAAATCAGTGAAACCGTTGAACAGTTTGTTTGTCGGCTTCGTCAGCGTTCGGTTATCTGTGACTTCGGTGCCCGGACTTCAGTGATAGAGAAGACCACTATATTCGAGATCATGTCATAGACAAGTGAACATTCGACACATATGCGTCGGACGTTTTCAGAAAAGGAGGAGACTTTGATGCTCGAAGGTTTGCTGAGAATTGTCGAAGCGTGAGAATTGTTCTAATTATTAGTTAGCTATTGTTTGAAGGGTATATGTTGTGACCTCGTAGAATAAACGTGTTGTTAGTATTTGTCTGTCTAGCTCAATTTGTGTTTCCCTGGTGGATGGTTTCGATATATTTTTTTTTTTGCCTCCGGTGGGTTTTCCTTGAGCGGAGCTGGCCTTTTGAGAGACAAACTTGCCATGTTTTTATCCTTCCCCAACGGGAGATTACTCTCCCGTTTCCGGTCACTGCCCACTTCAGTCACCACTTATTGCGGTTCACATCGAACTAGTCACGTGACGCTTGTTTCCTCCCTTTACTCTTCTTTTACTCGGCACTTCGTGCCTCGCTCGGAAAGCTTCGCTTTCCGATTTCCGAAGCTTATTCGTTGCCCTTCGGGCAAAGATCATATGCGCCCGCGGCCAGCGTCAGTTCGACGCGGTATATGCAAGTAAACATTGCGGAAAGCCATACGAGAGAGACAAGATCGGGGGATATAGAAGGATATGGAAGCAGAAAACATTCACAAATCAGAAGGATTTCATTTCGACAATCTTTATCGTACAAAGTAAACATATTTTGGAATTAACGAGATGAGACTTTGCCGTGTACGATCGAACAGAACTCCTCTGCACCCTGTGCGGCTGGCAGCGAGGGTAGAACATGTTTGCGGATCGACTCCGTTCGATCAAATCGAGTCGGGTCGTCGATCCGTCTCGACCCGACTCAACCCGTCTCTGTCAAAGTCGATCTGTCTTTCCGGAAGTCGGTTTGCGCGAGACTTAGAAAAAGTTAAGCAAGTACGGCTGTCAGGGAGGGTAGAAAATGTTGGCGGATCGTCTCCGTTCGATCAAATCGAGTCGGGTCGTCGATCCGTCGCGATCCGACTCAACCCGTCTCTGTAAAAGTCGATCTGTCTTTCCGGAAGTCGGTTTGCGTGAGACTTAAAAAAATTAAGCAAGTACGGCTGGCAGCGAGGGTAGAAAATGTTGGCGGGTCGACTCCGTTCGATCAAATCGAGTCGGGTCGTCGATCCGTCGCGATCCGAGTCAACCCGTCTATCGGACTCCCGCTGCGCGGTCGTCCGATTTTGTTATCACTCGTATGATTACAGACCGAATTGGACTCCACTCAGTCCTATTACCATTACTTATGTCACCTGCGAAATCCAGCAGAAGTGTAATAAAATAGGTAAACAAGGTTTATTCATTACGCTGTGGAGAAGCGGTCTTTGTTCTGAACTTTGAATCAATCAAATGAAAGAGGTGACAACATTTTGTAAGCAGAAAAGTGTGACATCATTTTGAAAGCAGAAAAGTGTAAAAAAAAAAGGCCCTTCTGGAAAGGACGACCAAAAACAAAAAAATAAGCGGTCAGTTTGATTAGCCGGTCGACTGGAATACGGTGTTTTACCGCATTGCGAAGAGGGAGTTGAACCGCTAACGCGCGATGCAGTGCCATTTTTGTATTTAATGAATCTCCCGAGGAAATAAATAATATGTGAGATATTTTCTTTTAATACCAAAGATGATGCGTCTATCAGTCTCAGGGGTTTGTAAAAGAAAGGCCGCCAACACTGATGCTTTTGCAATCCGACGTCCTGTGATCGGGTCCATCGGTTGGTACAGAAACTGTCTTGTTGGTGTGCCGGTTTTAAGGACCTACATAACTAACGCGCGCTTGTTTGTCCTCGTGGCTTAAGAACGAAGAATACACATGTGTAGCACGCTTGTTTCTGTCGGTTTCGTATTCTGCTTTTGGTTTAAACAACGAGGTATACACGAGTAAAGCGTGCTTGTTTGGACTCGTGGCTTAACCAACGAGGGATATACACCAGCTTACATATCAGTACTTTCTCTTTTGCTCGACCTGACTTTTGGAGGATCGACGTTTATTACTTTCTCTTTTGCGCGACGTGACTTCCGGTGACGGGTCGAGTGGAATCGTTGTCGATCGGTTGGTACAGAAACTGCCTTGTTCGTGTGCCGGCTTTTAAGAACGAGGTGGGTTTATATATCATTACTTTCTCTTTTGCGCGACCTGACTTGTCCATCGTTTGGTACAGAAACTGTCTTGTTCGTGTGGCGGCTTTAAGAACGAGGTGGGTTTATATATCATTACTTTCTCTTTTGTGCGACCTGACTTGTCGATCGGTTGGTACAGAAACTGTTTTGTTGGTGTGCCGGCTTTTAAGAACGAGGTGGGTTTATATATCATTACTCTCTCTTTTGTGCGACCTTGCTTGTCGACAATCGACGTTTATTACTTTCTCTTTTGCGCGACCTGACTTCCGGTGACGGGTTGAGTCGAATCGACTCGGGTCGACGGGTCGACTCGAGTCGATCGGATGGAGTCGATCCGTCGAGATTTTCTGCCCTCCCTATGCGTGTGTTATCTTTGTCACTTGCGACCTGCGGGTCGACTCGGATATTACTTTGTAGGTCGCGCGCGTTTATTACTTTGTGGGTCGTGCGTGAGGTCGCGCGTACGTGCGTAAAGAACGAGGAAGGTTGTCTTTGGTGCGACCTGCCTTCCGGTGAGTCCGATCGGACACGATCCGACTCGGATTGGGTATATTGGACATGCATGAAAATGAGAGGAGTATGTCAGCAAGATATTAATATTAACAAGACAATACATGTATGCACTTCAATTGTATTTGGTATTTGTAAACCTTGCCGCCAACCGGTTAGCTCAGTGGTATAGCACCGGACTACCGTGCGGGAGGTCGTGGGTTCAACTCCGGCCGGACCAACACTCAGGGTCTTTAAAATAATTGAGGAGAAAGTGCTGCCTTTGTAATTACATCTGCAAACGGTTAGACTTTCTAGTCTTCTCGGGTAAGGACGAAAAACCGTAGGTCCCGTCTCACAGCTCTCTCTCTCTCTCTCTCTCTCTTCTCTCTCTCTCTCTCTCTCTCTCTCTCTCTCTCTCTCTCTCTCTCTCTCTCTCTCTCTGATCTGTTCTTGTGGGACGTTAAAGAACCCACACCAATGTTCGAAAAGAGAAGGGGACGTAGACCCCGGTGGTGTGGTCAACCTTCATGGGTTGTTGGAATGGGTGGGTTGGGGGGTGGGGGGCGCCTTTCATGGGACCTAGGAGTCCCGTTCGTGCCTACCCCTACTGGGTAGTCCTGTACCCAGTAAAAGCTATAGAATATGATGTTGGTCGCAGCATTTTTGCACCTTTGTAGAATGTGCAGGGGCACTCGAAGGTGCCCTGTGATGAATATTACTTTGAGTGTAATTATAGGGTTACAACTGATAATATATGTATATAATAGTTTGTTTACTGCAGCGAACATGTGTCTAATAATTTATGATCATTTTGAGTTGTTAATTTGGCCCCATCATGGCTAGAGTTAAGTCGTGAGAATAAAGTTTCGGAATAGTCATGGTACATGTACATTGTATCACTTATCTGCAATAATAACTTTAACACCATCATGGTCACTGTAGTAAACAGGAATTACAGAGTGCTGAACTCCATAGCATGCAGGTCTCACATAAACATGGTCTAGTAAACTCCCAGAAGAAACGAATGTAGGACGTTGTACCACCTGTGCATAGTTGAAAGAATTCATCATTTCTTTAAGTGGTTTAACTTCACCATTATTAAAGTAGTTTATATTGAAATCACCAAGAATTATATCAATGTCATTAGAAGTGATAATATATCTAAGACCTTCTACATATTGTAAAATGTTAGAAGTATGTTTTCTGTACAATAGAAGAAGTGTTGTACTGAAGTTATTCATATTATTATGAATATCAAACTTAGTTGCATTTATTCCTGGAAAATACTCAGATTTTACTTCTAATGCAAAGGGCTAAACTGAAAAATCTGTCCGTATTGTGGTCCTGCCTGTGCAATGTAAATGGTTCCAAATAAATTTTAATATCATTATCATCGCTTTGAAGCAGACGTTGTGTCTCTGTTAGAGCTATTACATCACTGTCATTAATATTTGAATCAAACTTAATGTCAATGCTATGTTTCTTTAGAGATCTAATATTCAAAAGACTTATAGTCATCATGTTTTGGTTATTCATTGAGAACTGAGTTGAATTGGTAGCTTCAATTTTTCTTAGTCTATCATATTCTTCATGTACTTTGGATTTGTTCTGGCCAAGTACGTGAATCCCTTGTAAGGTTCTAGATCGACTTATTGCAACATATACTTGTCCATAGCTAAAGTACCTTTGTTTTAGCAGATCAAAGCTTATAACAATTTTGTCTAATGTAAGTCCCTGCACTATGTGGACAGTGCAAGCCCATGCCAGTGCTATAGGAAACTGGATTCTTTGTATTTCTGGCGATGATGGTTGACCAGGTCTTAGTTTAATCCTTGCCAAGATAGGTTCGATTGGTACTAGTCTGTTTTGTTTTGCAAACGGATTGCTGCATTTGTCAATTAATGTATTTCCAGCTGAAGGGTCATCAAACTTGGTATAAATTATGGATGGTTTCTTTGTGATTTGATTGACCTCTATTTTGGTAATAGTACCTATTTGACCATTAGTAAGCCTATCTGGTATGTCAATATTAGTGGTAAGCATGATTCTAGTTGATTCCGTTACAAGGATTTCAAAATCAAGTCCAGCGTTTCTGACCTTCCTCTAGCCAATACTCTATCAATATCTTGTTTTGAGGCATTGGAGGGATATTGATCTGTTGCTTTAAGGTGATATAGAGGTTTAGGTATTTCCTGTAGTTTTGCATTGTTTTATTGCATAACAGGGTTGTTTTCAGCCCATGTATGCAGAGTATCTGTTGGGTAGTTATGATCTGATGTACTGATTGACCTGGACTGGATACACTGAATATCTTCCTCAGTCTGTGATCCAGTTCTGAATCTGTTTAATAGTTCTGTGAACGGTTGGTCATCTTTTTGTCTCATTATCTGTGTAAGCTCAATTATCTTAAAGACATGCCAAGGATGGTACAGGTTCAATGCATCATTCTTGTACTCTTCAAAAACAGATTTCCTACGAATTGGGGGTAGTTAGTACAGATCACCCAGAGCAATTAGACTTAGACCAGCAAATAACTGGGAGTTGGAGGTGGCAAATATTTCATTTGATCTTTGGTGAATGTGAAGCAGAGTAGTATTATACACCATAGAAATCTCATCTATTATTATTAGCTTGAGTTCTGATAATGATAGTCTCATCTGAGTTCTTTTCTGATCTGACATAGCATTTAGTGTATCATCTGTATCTTTGGGTATTGCCAAAGCAGACTTTATTGTTGTACCATCAATGTTAACAGAAGCTACCCCAGTAGGTGCTAGTGGTAAGACAATAGGCTTCTCAGGGTTCATAGTACCATATAGAAAGGTCTTGACTACAGTGTGATAGATTGTTTTTATCAAATGACTTTTTCCTGCACCAGCACCCCCTGTAGTAAATAGATGAATTGACTCAACTTCTTTTGGTTTTAAGCTGTTTAAATTTATTCTCTTTAATTCTACACCATGAAAGGACTATGTCATATGCTTGACGTTGTTTTTGGTTTAAAGATCTAACATATTCTCTCAGTTGGTCATCAGATATTTCAGTTGGTTGATGGTGCATTGTTATTCCAGTTGGGCTTCTATTTTCATAATTAGTTTGGGAGGCCCTGCAAGATGTTATGGCACCTGTTCATTGAATGACTCTTCAAGTGTTGATTCATGCTAAGTCTCTGATTGTAAGTCTGCATTTTCTTGGTCACCAGTCGAATCATGTGATTGAATTATTACTGCCTCTGCATCAGGTTCAAACTTTTCTCTGTTCTATTCTACAGTAGCTTGAGCATCAGGTTCATAGAATTTAGATGCATAAGTGTTATCGTTACCAAGAAGACTTACTTCATCTCTCCATGGATAATACAGCATTAGTAAATGATGGAAATATTGTTCAGGTTCTTTTCTTTTGTTAGGTCTGTGATACCTTATTACTGCTTTTATTTTTCTTCGTTTCAGTTTCTCATTAATGTTCATGGGGCTTATTATGTTTGGTAGTGTTTGAGTATCTATACAATGTTGAGCCTCAATTGTACTGTCTATTAGAATTTCTGGTTGAGCATCAATAGTTTCAACTTTGTCTTTTCTGTAGTCGTTGTAATAGTACGCAGCAAACTAGCTAAAGACAGGTTTTCCACAGCAGTGATAGAAACTTGTCTAATACTGTATCGTTCTATGATGTTAGATTTGAAGAAGTCTGTGCTTTCGTCATCAAGTTCGTGTTGTGTTTTTGCAACTCTCACTCTTTTTTCTGGTAAGTCTGTGCTAACAAACACTGTTGCTGGAAATATCTTTCTTAACCATGGTTCAGGCATACATCTGTACACACACTCTTGTGAGCTAACTTCACGAGTTGATAAGAATGCAGCACCTATTTTTCTCAAGCCATCTCTGACATTCATGTTTACAGCTTTAGCTTCCTTTGCTGCATTCATAATTGCCTGTCAGCACTCAGTCTCATCCTTTGTGAAATATGAGCATACATAAGTGATGCACTTATAATGATCAAACGCCGGTTGTAAGTCCACATTTGCTGCAAATCCCTTTATACCAGCAATAAAATAGTTATTGATAAAGCAGCTTTCAACAGTCTTTTAAGGTGAAGCTCGTAGTTAAAGTCTGGTGAAACTGACAGAGCTGAGTAATATTCTTCCTTAGTAATGCCTACCGAATTGAAGATGTCATCTTCAGACAATGTAGGATCATAGCTGGAGTTGCCTGGATTTAAAACGTCATCTATTTTGTGTTTTACTAAAGTTAAGATTTCTTTACGTTTGTCCAGCAGATTAGTTTTTACTGTTTCATCTAGATTATCATGAAGAGGTTCTGCTACTATTGTTGTGTTAGTAAAAAACTGACCAAAATTGAATCTGCATGTAATATTTTTGTATTTTCTACAGGATCTGGAATGGCTGTGTTTTTGATATGTTTTCACTAAATTATGTAATTCAGTACTGTCTTCCTCTTTTGGTAGATAGGCTTGTACATGTTGATCTATGTAGTGTATGTGTACTTGCTTGTTGTCATGAGTTAACTTGGGACTGTCTGATGTCCAGATTAATGCATGTAGATGAGGAGAACCTCTCATCTGAAATTCAATATGAAGAGCATAATATACTATTTTACCAATTGGTTCTTCATCAGAGATTGAAACCTCAGTGAAAAATGTTTCTACTCTGTATTGGAAGTGTTTAGCAACTACAACAGGGTTTAGATTAAGTATTTCACATCTCTTGTCATAGGACAATGCATCTACTTCTTCATCGTTCATGCTCTTGCCTTGGGTTCTAGCAATGATTTGAAACAGTTCTAGCCATCGAAGGTCAGCGCATGATAATGCCATGAACCATGTTGGTATTCCTAATTGCCTCACCATAGCAACGACTTCATACATAAACTTCTGCCAATAAGGTGGAGTGCCTGGAATTTGTCTTAAGAATAAATAAGGTTGGTCTTGACAAATAAGATTTTGTAGGTTTTGTGTATTAGATCGCAGTTGACCAGCACTGACAGGGTGCCCATGGACTTTTTTCAGGGCAATATTGATGCTATCTGAAACTTTTTTCTACTCTTTTATAAACTGTGCAAAGAAAAGATACTCTGGGTTTGTTGCAAATCTTCCACTGTGGTGTAAGAGCATGGTATTAAAGTATTTCACTGGTGATAATTTGGCATCACGTTCAGCTGTGTACCCAATTCGTCCCTTAGGAAACAGTACTGGAAATGCTAGCTACTCACTCTGTTTATCAGTCATAAATGAAACAGGGTGTTTGTTTTCCCCAAGTGGAATATTGTAAACTTCATTCCCTAATGACTGTTCATGATTATCTATTGTGACAGGATAATTAGGCATGATGGACCGCAGGCATGTCTCATTTGTTGGAGCACGGTATTCATTTAAAGGATCTTTATCATTTTGTGAACCACTGGTTTGTTCATCAGCAGTTGTTGAATCTTCATGATCCATGGCATGGTTTTCTTTAGAATTATCAGCTGTGTCATGACCATTGTTTTGCATTGTAATTGTGTTCTCTTGGCTCATTGTTGTTGCAGAATCTTGATTGTCAAAAACTTGACCTCCTGTAGTATCACAGGATGTGTTTTGTAGGACAGTAAGAGTTCTATCAATATTATCAATATTGATTTGTATGTCGTCATACAAAGCATTTTTTGTCTAAGCCACTCGAGAGCTTGTAATATAAAGTGAGGCCTCACTGCATGAAAGTATACATGCCCTCGGAATTCTAGTTTTCTTTTCAGTTTCAACAAAATTATCCCAGATCGCTCAGGGGGACGAGGCAAAAGACTACATTTCTGATCACATTCTACAGGCACATTACATATAGCACCTTTAATTTTCCTCTGTTGCTGTTTTGGCATAACAAGAATCTTTTCAAATACAATTCTTTGGGCTATTAATATTTGCTCTAGTTTATTCAGTAAACCAAGTTCAACTGGTATTTCATGAACATACATATTGCTTACTACAGCCTGGCAGAGAACTGTATCTTGCATGACTTTTGAGTGACATGTCTTGCATATGTACTGTTTGCCATCAAATGATGTTTGAATGCTAAAAGTCTGTTCATCAGAGTATCTAGTGCAGGAAAACTTAACAACTGATTTCTCGTACAGTAATCTATTACATACACAACACACATAATATGGACCTTCTCCTATTATATTTTTAAACTGTTCAATACAAACGTCTATGGAGGTTTCTTTGTTATTGTTTTTCTGTCTTCTTTTGTCAAGAATTTTCTGTTTAGTATTTGGTTCTAGTGAATTGTATTTGTCTTTCCTATTTTTTAGCATTTGTATTTTTTTGAAGGATGCATAGTATTGTAATTTTGCACACGTTTGCATAGTAGCTGTTGTTTCTTTGCTGCATCCATTGCATGGTACGTTTGCACACGTTTGCATAGTAGCTGTCGTTTCTTTGCTGCATCCATTGCATTGTAAGTTTGCACACATTTGCTTAGTAGCTGTTGTTTCTTTCCTGCATCCATTGCATTGTAAGTTTGCACACATTTGCATAGTAGCTGTTGTTTCTTTGCTGCATCCATTGCATGCTACGTTTGCACACGTTTGCATAGTAGCGCTTGTTTCTTTGCTGCATCCATTGCACTGTAAGTTTGCACACGTTTGCATAGTAGCTGTTGTTTCTTTGCTGCATCCATTGCACTGTAAGTTTGCACACGTTTGCATAGTAGCTGTTGTTTCTTTGCTGCATCCATTGCACTGTAAGTTTGCACACGTTTGCATAGTAGCTGTCGTTTCTTTGCTGCATCCATTGCATTGTAAGTTTGCACACATTTGCATAGTAGCTGTTGTTTCTTTGCTGCATCCATTGCACTGTAAGTTTGCACACGTTTGCTTAGTAGCTGTTGTTTCTTTCCTGCATCCATTGCATGGTACGTTTGCACACGTTTGCATAGTTGCTGTCGTTTCTTTCCTGCATCCATTGCATTGTAAGTTTACACACATTTGCTTAGTAGCTGTTGTTTCTTTGCTGCATCCATTGCATTGTAAGTTTGCACACATTTGCATAGTAGCTGTTGTTTCTTTGCTGCATCCATTGCACTGTAAGTTTGCACACGTTTGCATAGTAGCTGTCGTTTCTTTGCTGCATCCATTGCATTGTAAGTTTGCACACGCTTGCTTAGTAGCTGTTGTTTCTTTCCTGCATCCATTGCATGCTACGTTTGCACACGTTTGTATAGTAGCTGTCGTTTCTTTGCTGCATCCATTGCATTGTAAGTTTGCACACGTTTGCATAGTAGCTGTTGTTTCTTTGCTGCATCCATTGCATTGTAAGTTTGCACACGTTTGCATAGTAGCTGTCGTTTCTTTGCTGCATCCATTGCATTGTAAGTTTGCACACGCTTGCTTAGTAGCTGTTGTTTCTTTCCTGCATCCATTGCATGCTACGTTTGCACACGTTTGTATAGTAGCTGTTGTTTCTTTGCTGCATCCATTGCATTGTAAGTTTGCACACGTTTGCATAGTAGCTGTTGTTTCTTTGCTGCATCCATTGCATTGTAAGTTTGCACACGTTTGCTTAGTAGCTGTCGTTTCTTTGCTGCATCCATTGCATTGTAAGTTTGCACACGTTTGCATAGTAGCTGTCGTTTCTTTGCTGCATCCATTGCATTGTAAGTTTGCACACGCTTGCTTAGTAGCTGTTGTTTGTTTGCTGTATCCATTGCATTGTAAGTTTGCACACGTTTGCTTAGTAGCTGTTCTTGCTATGATGCATCCATTGTAAGTTTGCACACGTTTGTTAAGTTGTTGTTTCTTTCTTAAAGGATTGATTGTTGCAAATATTTCTGCTTTTTTTGTTCTGGTTTCTTCTAATCTTTTTTTCTTCTTAATAGGCTACATAGTGTCGTATGTATATTTTTTCTTTTTTTTTTTTGGAAAGCAATTTTCTCCTTTCACTCTTGTCAACACCACTAATGCAACACAAAAATTGTATTTTGTAATGTCTTTGTTCGGTTTTTAATTTATTTTGTTTTATATTAGCAATTGCTTCAACAAGTGAATGAATACCTCATGTCTTTATGGTGTTCCATTGCAGGTACACAAGTATCACCATACGTCAACAAAGAGAACATATACTTTGCTCTGGCTGTTTGTCTAAAAATACATGTAATACAATAACTTGAAAGCCATAACAAAAACCCTGTGTTTTCACAGAAGTTGTTTAAAATCAAGGTTTCTAGTTTGCTCCTGGCGTCTTGGGTATTAAATGATAACATTCCGTGACTTTGAACATTAAGACCTACTGATACCTCTACTCCACATATTTCAACACAGCTTCATAAATCAGCGGATGTTAGATGTTTGTGAATACCCATGTCACAGTAAAACGTATTACCATAGTCAACAATAAAAGCCAACGTGTTTGCATTCCAATAGCTTGTAGGTTTGATCAGTGAGTAACATATTGCATGCAGCCCCACAGCACAACATTGTTTACAAGAACAATTTGCTTCTTTACTTCTATTGCTCACAAGTTCATTTTTGCCATATTTAATAATTTTCAGTCCTCTGAGTTCATACACCTCACCATTTACATGTATTCCATGGAAAAACTGTACCAAGCTTTGAATGGATGGCACTTCCAATAGTACACAGGTACCCTGGGGATGGCTTTTACCATATGCATCTCTTGCAGGGGAATCAAATATTTTAAACTTTCCTGTATCAGTATAATAAATGCCAACAGTAATAAATCCTACTGTTAAAATGAATGACATATAATTTTCTGACAGCAGTGTTTCAAAAGCTGTATCCATGGGCATGCAATACTGATATCCCTCTATGATGGCATCATTTTCTGTTTTACCAGTGTAGCTTTCACTGTATTTTAGCTGATAATTTTCTTCTAGCACTGAAATCATTGATGGTAGTTCTGCTAGCATTAGATATGACTGTCCTGTTGATTGTGACAAAATAGAATATAATTCATTTCCCATGTGCATGCCCTTACCAATTCTACATATATGTCACATACATATCACATACCCTCTGCTTCCATACATATATGTCACAGATATGTACATACATGTGACATATATGTCATGGGGCACCACTATTTCTACATATAGGTGACATGTATGTCAAAGTGGATTATGGATGAGTTACATATATGTGACATAACTGTGACTTCTCTCATATATTTCTACATATATGTGACATATATGTCAAACTGAATCACAGGTGAGTTACAACCTTTCCTCATATGTGACATTTATGTTGCTGGTAAAAATTAAATTCAGGTAAGAATTCTAACCTTGGCTGAATCTCAATTGTCTTTATCTCCTAGCTCCAATAATTATGAATAATTGATATATATTAAGACGTTAATTCTTTCAAGGAGACACATTTATGACTAACAGTGAAAACGTAAAGCTTGTGGGATGTGGCTGGAGTGACAAGGATATACCTCACAAATTAATGTGATTTGGTAAGCTGAAGCCACTCGAAAGGCACTAAGGCCACATGGTAGCGGGCATTACCCCTTAGATCTACCAAAGCAAAGATTGAGCCCAAGCATTAGCAGCCATGGACAGCTGTTTCGGCCTTGTTAGGCCTCATCAGCATGGCATAGCTAATGCTCAGGCTCAAGTACCCACATATCCATAAAACAAGCAGTGAAAACGTAAAGCTTGTGGGATGTGGCTGGAGTGACAAGGATATACCTCACAAATTAATGTGATTTGGTAAGCTGAAGCCACTCGAAAGGCACTAAGGCCACATGGTAGCGGGCATTACCCCTTAAATCTACCAAAGCAAAGATTGAGCCCAAGCATTAGCAGCCATGGACAGCTGTTTCGGCCTTGTTAGGCCTCATCAGCATGGCATAGCTAATGCTCAGGCTCAAGTACCCACATATCCATAAAACAAGCAGTGAAAACGTAAAGCTTGTGGGATGTGGCTGGAGTGACAAGGATATACCTCACAAATTAATGTGATTTGGTAAGCTGAAGCCACTCGAAAGGCACTAAGGCCACATGGTAGCGGGCATTACCCCTTAAATCTACCAAAGCAAAGATTGAGCCCAAGCATTAGCAGCCATGGACAGCTGTTTCGGCCTTGTTAGGCCTCATCAGCATGGCATAGCTAATGCTCAGGCTCAAGTACCCACATATCCATAAAACAAGCAGTGAAAACGTAAAGCTTGTGGGATGTGGCTGGAGTGACAAGGATATACCTCACAAATTAATGTGATTTGGTAAGCTGAAGCCACTCAAAAGGCTTCAGCTTACCAAATCACATTAATTTGTCCATGGCTGCTAATGCTTGGGCTCAATCTTTGCTTTGGTAGATTTAAGGGGTAATGCCCGCTACCATGTGGCCTTAGTGCCTTTCGAGTGGCTTCAGCTTACCAAATCACATTTATGACTAAGCCTAAACAAAGTGCTACTAAACACAACATAGCCCTAATAAAGACAAACAGACAATTACAAAAAATATAATACAATCCTTTAGTCACGCATTTACTCAGTGACTTTTCCGAATTAATTAAAGCTCATAACACCTGCGCGTTCTTTGAAATGAAATGAACGTAAAAGCGAGCTCGAGAGTTAACGACGGATTTTTCTCACCTTCACCAACTCATTCGACCCTTTGCTTCCTCAATAACGATCGACAACAAACGTCTTAAGGATGTTTTACACTGAAAAGAAGATGCATCTCTTCATAAAGTGTGTTTTCGTCAAAATCTTCGCCAGAAATTGGATTCACATCCCCGAGATCTGAATAATTCGCTTGGAAAGCGAACAGAGAGTGTTTCCCTGAAAGCCCCAGTCAAGCAGTCCAGCGGATGTTACACGGCAACAGCCAATGATAGTGTGCGAATTTTCACGTGACTATCCTCGTGCTTTTACTGAACAAAGAACTTCTATTCATTCCCTTTTGGCGCCCATGTTTGAATTCTCTTTTCGTTTGGTCTAGAGTGCGAATAATTGTTCGTGAAGATGGGTTTTTGAGTGGTTTAGAAGGAGAATAACAACAACGTTATTGTAGTAAATGGAAGACTGAAGTTTGTGGCGCCGATGTTGAACGAAATGAAGGCATCACCTTGGATGTATCAGCCGGCAAGCGATTTAATAGCGGCAGGCAAGCCATTTATATTAAAAGCAGGAATTTTGAAAGTGTTTGGTAAGTAAATACTCTCTCACTTTTCTTACAAATAGGAACAGTTCTTAAATTATAAAAGCCCGTAACTTGTCAACAGCATAGTAAAACTTGAAAGAACAAAATCATCGCGTAACAGAATGCTCCTTGAACTGCCGTCGGCTGCAAAGTCTAATCCATCGCGGCCGCGGACGTTCGTATCTTGAGATCTTTGAATCGTCAGTATTTAACCGTTGTAAAACTACAGATCGAGTTTTAGGCCAGTTATTCGCTAGGTCTAATAAATTATCTTGAGTACTCTAGTGAATGAATGACGCTACATGTAATTTGCTAATGATCACTGACGAAATCTTATTTTTGTTTCAGACAGAACTGCTGGAGCAGGACATTGTTGACATCACCTCATCCGCGGACAGCAAAGGAATCCTGAACAGCACCGAAAAATTAAATCAATAAGCTAAGTCACTGTCCACTGTTTGCCGTGTTTCCTTTCATCTTGTTCCAGTTCATGAAAATTTTAGAATTCAAATGCATAGATAATCTCAAGATCGGCTTTCCCTTGAATGCACCAGTTTGTAGCATAAATTTTTACACTTTTTAATGTTTGACAATAATGTTAGTATGTTTCAGACAACTACGCTTAACTTTACCCGATACTGTGTACGTAAAACTTTGGAAAAAACAAATCCCGTTGGCCTAGTTTAATGATTCGAAGTGATTTGTCTGCTCATTGTAAATAAAAATTTGTTGGACAACTTCAAATCAGTCTCGTCCTTTGCTTTCATCACTCAAAGTTATTTCGCAATCTTCAAAAGTAACTGTGAAACTGTTTCTTTTGAAGACACGGCCATGAGACTTCGAGTGGAACACTTCACCATGAATTAGTACCCTTTTAAAACTCTGACACCATCCCCAAGACTGCTCCCCAGTGCATTCTTTAATTAACATTTTCCCCAAAAGCAGTATCGGAAAGGGCTTTTAACTGTAAGCATCCCTTTGCTATATAATTGTTCTAACTGAGACAGATATACATGTATGAAGAACAAGATTTTAGTTTGTATTATATGCATAGCTTTATACACACAAACAGAATTCTATAATTATTGTTGCCTGGATGTATACTTGACAAATTACATTTGGAATTAAACGCCATTAATTTTAACATTCTGTATATTAATTGGGTCAACTATAACTATTATATGTCGTAAGTAGAACTGAACTCTCTCTTAACCCTTCCATCACCAAGAGGCCTCCCTTTGATGAGTAAAATGGTTTGGCGTTAGCCAGAGTAAGATCTATAAAGCCCCCCTTGATGGTGAAAGGGTTAAGGAGATAGTTTTTAACCCTTTCACCACCAAGAGGCCTCCCTTTGACGAGTAAAATCACCTGGTGTTAGCCATGCAGAGTAAAATCCCTCCCCCCTCCCTTGGTGGTGAAAGGGTTAAAAACCACTAGCTCTCTTTAGTGACCACTTAAATTTCTAAAAACTGTTTTTGTCTGTCAGTCAAATACTATTTCAAAAACTCTCTCAAGCGACCATTGCTCAAATTTCTCAAGCAACCGCGACCACTATCTTTTGAGGCTGGAAATTTGACAATTCTCTGGTTTTCTATTTCCAATGTGACCATCCACCAGATTGTGTGAAATCATTGCGTCACTCATAATTATTATGTCGCCAAAATCAGATTTACAGCTCTAGGAAAACAGCTAGAACACATTTTGAAGAGCAAACATGTTAAGAATGAACAAGTGAGTAAGCAAGCATTGTACTTTATTGACTGATTTAGAATGTGAATGCATTTTTCCTGTTCACGTCAATTCAATTGGTGAGACAAGATTGAAATAGTAATTTGTGGATCCAATCTTTTGGGAGGTGATTGTATGTAAAATATGTTTCACATATATTTCACATAACTTCTACATAATGTCAAAACATACATGCCACATATATGTCAAACATATATGTGACATATATGCAAACATGCTGTAAAGGGGTCCCAAATACCTACATTTGAAATATATGTGGCATACATGTGACATACATGTGACATACATGTGACATATATGCCACATACATGTCACATATGCGTGGCATATATATGTAACAGTTATATGTCACATATATGCACATTTGGTAAGGGTGATTTGCACCAGATGATTAGAACTGTTAATTCCCTTGGTATTGTTGTATGCCAAAGCACACAAGCTCATAGCAACACATTGTTGCTGTGGCATCCAGGTAAAGGGACAATGCTCATTTTAAGAAGAAAAGGTTCCTTTGATTTCCTAATTTTGCGTTGTTAGATAAAAGCAGTTTATTAGTTGTTGTTATGAATTTAAAAGAAACATTGGGGGCTCTTCAGGTGGACTATGCAAATAAGGAGTACTCTTGAGATGACCCAATACGACGTAGCGCTAATCAGTCTTTTATCACTGGCTACGTTTAAATCTTTTGTCTCTATGTTTGATGTGATGAGTGTTTTAATGTTAGTAATTTTGCTTGTTGTTTCGGGAAGTACAGATACCCATGGGAGTACCAGCTGCTGGTCTATTGGTTTCTGTTACCACCTTTACAAATATCAATGGATAGTAATAGCCTAAAGTTTAAAATAATCTCGCTGAACGTTCGAGGTATACGAAATTTCGAAAAGCGAAAATCAATTTTCAGTTGGTTAATGAAGCAAAATTGCGACATCTGTTTTTTTGCAAGAAACATATAGCTCTGAGGATATTGAAAATCAATGGAAAAAACAATGGCCTGGAGACATATACTTCGCTCATGGCTCTACCCATAGTCGTGGGGTTGCTATCCTTATACGCAAATCCTTTGACTTTAAATTGCAATCAATTCAAACCGATAAGGAGGGGAGATTTTCATTTATAGAAGCAACAATTCAAGATGAGCCCTTCCTTTTGGTAAATATTTACGCCCCCAATAGTGTCACTAGCCAGTCTTTGTTCTTCCAATCATTGACCGAACTTCTTTGTGACGAGTAATACCAAGCGACTAATCAAAAAATTATATTAGGTGGGGACTAGAATATCACTTTCGACCCTGATCTAGACTGTTCGGGTGGGAAACCAGTGCTAAAAGAATCAGTGAAATTTGTAGACGACATTTTGTTAAATAATGATTTAGTAGACATTTGGAGAATCCGTAATCCCGATACTAAAAAGTTTACTTGGAGGCAAAAAAGCCCAATAATTCAAAGGCGATTAGACTACTGGCTTATAAGCGATTTGCTACAAGACGATATAGCTAATGTAGACATTGTGACAGCAATCAAAACGGACCATTCCGCGATAACCCTTGAAATTAACAGCTTAAAAGATCAACAGCGTGGTCCCTCTTTCTGGAAATTCAATAACAGCCTTTGTATGCTCAGTGCTTACGTGATGGTTTCCCAAAGTGGCTTGACGAAATTAATTATTGTGATGATTTGAGAGTTAAATGGGATTGGATGAAATATAAAATTCGTGAGGAAAGTATATCTTACAGTAAATCAAAAGCTAAGGAAAGAAGAAAGAAAATGCAAGATATTGACGTAAGTTTTGTGAGGAGAAAATAGCGGAAACGCCCACGCAGGAAAACTTAGCAAATCTTGAATCGGCTAAAGTGGAATATGAAAATGAGCACAATTATATTGTGAGGGGATCAATGATTCGTTCCCGTGCGACATGGCTTGAGCAAGGGGAAAAAATAGTAAATACTTTTTGAATTTAGAAACTAGAAATAAGAAGAAAAGTTGCATAAGAAAACTGGTTCGGGACAACGATGAGGAGACCACTGATTCAAAAACCATAATGAATGAAATATACAACTTCTACGCAGACCTTTATGATGAAAAGCCTGGAATACGAACTGACTATACAAATTGTCCCTTCCTTTAGAACTCTTCGTCAATTCCCAAGCTATCTGATTCAATGCGCGATTTGTGCGAAGGTCAGTTAACATACTCAGAATGTTTCAAGGTTTTGTCCACACTTAGTAACAATAAAACGCCTGGGGATGATGGGCTTACAATTGAATTTTACAAATTTTTCTGGCCAGAACTCGGGACGCTATTAGTGGATTCACTTAATTATGCTTATTTTTATGGTGAACTATCAAATTCACAAAAGCAAGCCGTAATAACCTTAATAGAGAAGAAAGACAAAGATAAGAGATGGATCAAAAATTGGAGGCCAATCTCTCTAGTTAATGTGGATGTCAAAATTGGCTCAAAAGCTATCGCTCAAAGGTTAGAAAAGGTTTTACCTTACATTATTCATCATAATCAAAATGCCTTTGTCAAAGGGAGGACCATCTTCGATGCAGTGAGAACAATTAGTGACATCATGGAATTCACAAGTGCGCGAGACTATTCAGGCATAATGACCGCTATAGACTTTGAAAAGGCCTTTGATTCTCTAAATTGGAACTTTGTTTCAAGATCATTAGAATCCTTTGGTTTCGGAGCATCATTCTTAGCATGGATTAGAACATTTTATAAGAACATAACCAGCTGTGTTGCTAATAACGGTTTTTTCAGTCCTTCATTCAAACTCAAACGAGGTGTTCGACAAAGCGATCCACTATCTCCTTCACTTTTTCATCATAGTACTTGAATTACTGGCGATATCTATACGAAACAATGGCCAAATTAAAGGGTGGACGGGAATGAAATTAAATTAGTTGCTTTTGCGGATGACATGACACCTTTTGTCTGTGACAAATCATCCCATAGCGCCCTTTTTGAGTTGTTCGGTGCGTACTCCGGATTAAAGATTAACCAAGACAAAACAGAAATGCTCCTACTCGGAAATATGAACATCAGCAGTTCAGAATTGGGGGTGAATGAAATAAGCAAAGTTATAAAAATTTTAGGGATCAATTTTACAAAAAACTACTCGCTCTTCTACAAGCTTAATTTCGAATCAATTGAGAAATCTTTGAAAGCTAGGATTGGAGAGGACTCACATTACTTGGGAAAATCCAAAAAAAAAAATCGTTTGCTATTCCCAAGATTTTATATAAAGTTACCCTTATCTCAAGAAATAAAGAGTTCATAAAGAAAATTCAAACCTTATTATATTCTTTCGTATGGAAAGGAAAGGACAAAGTAAAGCGCACAGCATTGATTAACTCTATGGATAATGGAGGTTTAAAAATGCCCGATATTGAGTCAGTGATCTCGGCTCAAAGAATACTTTGCATCAAGAGGTACCTATCTCATGAGCCAGCTACATGGAATTTCTTCTTAGATTTCTACCTTAAAACAGTCGGGGGGAAATTCCTGATTTATTGTAATTTCAGCTATCCTCGGCTTCCTATAGCACTCCCAGAGTTTGACAAAGAGTGTTTAGTGGCATGGACCTCTCTCAACCAGGATAACCCTCTCTTAATCCCTGAAATAGCAAAAAAGTCATTCGGAATAACCGTTTTATTTGTATTGAATCTAAATCAATTTATAATCAAAGACTGATTGACTTCGGAATTGTTAAAATTGGCGACTTATGCGACTCAAGGGGAGAATTAAAGTCCAACAAGGAGCCATTACATTCAATGGTTTAGCCAATAGAACATTTCTTACTCTTTAGTATTTTTAGTGCAATTCCACAAGAGTGGCGGAAAACTTTAAAAGCGAATAAACTCTCTGTCCCCTTAAATACGAGAAATATAATTCCAGGTGCCTTTTATTTGCATATTAAAGAAAAAATTACAAACTTGGAGAAGCTCCACTCAAAAGAAATCTATGATAGTTTTATTTCCAAAATATCCAACACGCCAACAGCACAAAAGAAATACAACGAAATTTTCAACACAAATACCTTTCAGTTAAATTGGGAAAAAATATATTTACTGCCTTACGAAACTACCTTGGACACAAAGCTAAGGGAATTCCAATACAAAATATTAAACAGAATATTGTATACAAACGACATGTTGTTTAAGTTTTAAAAAGTTGAATCTCCTCTGTGTGATTTTTGCGGAAATGAGATAGAGACTTTAGAACACCTCCTCTTCTATTGTGTTAAAGTACATTGTTTTGGGGGCGAATTGAAAGTATTGCTTAACTCGATGAAAATAACTGTTAATTCTTTCGAAATTAAAGACATTCTATTCGGAATTTTAGTCTCATCACACGGAGGTGTCCTACTTAACTATATTATCCTTGAAAGTAAATTTTTCATATATCGTAGTAAACTAACCAAGACCGCGTTATGTTTAACATGACTAGTTGCCATGTTTAAAAAAACTTTCGAATCCGAACGCTTCATTGCGAGAAAAAATAATAAGTTAAACTTTCATTATAAAAAATGGAATCCACTACTTCCAGTTATAGAGCAGTAGCCGGTACCGAAACAATTTTAACGTCTCCCGAACTTTTGTAGTTAGTGTAATGATTCATGTAACTTAGCGTAGAGTATGTATTTTTATTCAGTACTGTATGTAATTTAGTGCTTTTTATTCTCTTTTTTGTTTTGTCTTCTCATTTTAGCAATGTAAGTAGCGTTAGAACTATGTTAGTCTTGTGAAACCCTGTTTTTTGTGTGTTTGTTTCTTTGTAATAAAGGAATTAAAAAAAAAACACACACACACACACACACATTGTTGTCCAGCATTTGTACCAAACACTGTCACACCACCTTGACTATGTGGTGCCTTAATTGTTAGGGTTGGATGAACATTATATATGTATAGGAGGCCCGGGATTTGTTTCTATGTCATTATACAGTTTAAACATTGCACAGCATCTTCTGTCATTACCATTTTTGTACATGCTTGTGAGCCCACTGCATTAGTATAACAGTTGATACTTCTTCAGATTTAACCGTTTTCGGCTACCGGTGTTTCTTCTAAAGCAAGTCAAAGGCGTTTGTTTTAACTTTTGTCCAAACCTTCCATTAATTTTTCTCCTTTTTGTAGTTCGACTTCCTTTAAGCCTACATTCGATGAAAGAATGAATCGAAGTTTCGTCGACAATGGCACTTGCTTATGAATTCTCTTCCACACAAACACTCTTAGTTTTCTGCTTTTCTGTGACAGACGTTTTAGCTTCTTCACAGGTATCCTACTTGGTTCGCAGTCACGACGTCTCAACACCCTTGACACATGGCATTCAAAAACAGCACGGTTGTCGTTATAATAGAAAAACTTAGCATAACGAGATCTGAATTCCTTTCTATATTTTATTTACACCAAGGTGTCACATTGGTCATGTACAGGTAAGCTTAACTGTATTGCCTTCTCTAATACATCACATTTTTCAATTACATTCGACATTTCTTGTAGCACTTTCATGTACAATATACGAAGGTACAAGATTACACTTAAAACTAACACACTGCATAGCACTGACAGACTTAATAATCCACTAAGTACAGTAAACAAAATGTATGGAATAATGATCATAACAACCACAAAACTAAAGGCATTACTTGCATCGTTGCCTCGATACGTGGCTTCTTTGTGATCCAATATGGCGGCTTTGTTGTTGTTGTCGTTGCTGTTGTTCTTTGTACCTCTAACCTGATCATCAAGGGGCATCTTGCATTCACCAGCAGCTAAACTGACCGTGTCAAAGTGTTCACTTAAGTTCGTTAGTGTACTTCTGTCGGTGGTAGTCAAAGTTTGTGCACTTTTCGTATTCAATGATTGCTCATTCAGCTCATTTGATCTCATATTTCCAGCAAGATTTCTCAGATTATTTCCTTTGAGTTCGCGGAACGACCCGTTTCGAAACGTACGCTCACCATCACGTTTTAGTGTGGGTCTACCGCGAATGGCGTGTGCGTTTGTAAGTGGTTTGAGCGTATTTGATATGACACCGTTTGCCACAGCTGTAAACATATTTTGCTCCTTCGAGGCTTTGACTCTTGAGAAGAAAGACACGAAGTTCGCCCACCAGAGAACTCTATTCTTTTGGTCATGTGCTTGAAGAAACACCTGTCACTCACCTATCACTCGTAACGGTAATTGCAAACGAGTGTCTTTGATTGGTCGACATCGGTTCGTGTCTACGTAAAGCTTGTGGGATGTGGCTGGAGTGACAAGAATACTTCACAAATAATGTGATCAAGTAAGCTGAAGCCACTCTAATGATTCTGATGGCAGAGTTATTAGTGCATTGGTACTTTTGGGGTCACACAAATTTAATATTGTAAACATTTGCGCTCCAAATACCGTTTTTGAACGCAGGGCCTTCTTCGAAGGATTACATTCGTATTTTCTTTCTCCTAGCTGTTCGTTCGATCGCTGGCGACTTCAATTGTATTGATAATGTTCTTGATCGCTTACATTGCTCTGAAAATCGCCTGCCTGGTAAACGTGTTCTTCGTAATTTAATGTCTGATTCCTTACTTTTGACATTTGGCGTAAACAAAATCCTCGTGGAATTTCTTTCACTTGGGCTAACAGTTCTCAGGGATCGCGCCTTGATCGTTTTTTGGTTTCTCAAAGTTTAGATAAATACGTTTGCTTAAACAAAGTTTTACCGTGTCCTTTTTCGGACCATGATTTTGTTGTTTTAAATCTGTCTGTTGATAATCGCCCTGGTCCTCGAAACAGTATTTGGAAATTTAGCACTGCCCTTTTGCCTGATGTAGACTTAAAGTGTGAATTGTCAGCTTTCATTAATAGTCACAAGGGTCGTATTGCTGATTTCTGTTCTCTGGGGAAATGGTGGGATAGTTTAAACCTTGTTATCCGCAACGCATGCATTGACTTTTCTTATCGTAAGCGTAAAATTGCCAATCTCGAGCGTAATCGCTTGACTAAACGTTTAATCTGGGCCTAGCATGCCTTTTCACAAGGTGACTATTCTATGTCTTCAGAAATAAGAGACCTCGAAAGTGCCCTTTCGTCCTTCCTATTACGGGAGGCGGAAGCGCGAAAATTCGCTCACGTCCCAAATGGATCGAGGAAGGTGAGAAACCAACTCGTTATTTCTTTCGGCTCGAGCAAAAGCGAGCTGAGAAGAATTCGTTTGATTGTCTCCTCGATTCAAATGGTATGGAGAAAACGTCACAGTCTAATGTTGAGTCTATTCTTGTAGACTTTTATAAAAATCTTTTCACCAAAGATGACCTTGACGTACAGATTCAAGCTGAAATAATAGACGACCTTGAATTTTCATTAACGGATCTTGAACGCGAAAGCTGTGAGGGTGAAATAGGGAAAGATGAGCTTTTTTCTGCCCTGAAAGGCCTTCAGACTGGTAAATCGCCTGGGTCTGATGGTCTTCCGCCTGAATTTTATCTGTCTTCCTGGGATGATTTGGGCGACATTCTCGTTTTAGTTCTTAACGAAAATTATCGTTTGGGGGTCTTAACTGACAGCCAGCGTGAGGGCCTCTTGCGCTTGCTGTACAAAAAGGATGATAGGCGATTGCCGATTAAATTGGCGTCCAATATCTCTCCTAAACACAGATTATAAACTGGCATCCAAGGTAATCACGGAGCGTTTAAATTCGGTGATGAGTTCTATTGTTCATTACGATCAAACGTACGGCGTAGTGGGAAGATCGATTTATTCTAACTTACAGTTAATCCGTGATGCACTCGATATGATTGACAAAACTGATGAAACTGGCATTCTTGTTACGCTAGACCAAGAAAAAGCTTTTGATCGCGTTGACCATGGTTTTCTTATGCGCACTCTTTCTAAATTTGGCTTTGGTCCTTCCTTTTGTCGCTGGGTGCGTCTCTTTCATAATGATGTCTTTTCATGTATTATCTGTAATGGCAATCTCACTAACGCCGTTTTCCTTAAGAGGGGAGTGAGGCAGGGTTGTCCCCTGTCTCCCCTTCTTTATGTCTTGGTATCGGAGGTTTTGTCAACTCAAATCAGGAAATGTAAGCAAATCGAGGGCTTCCGGCTTCCCGGAGCTGGGGTCTTCAATTTAAACTCCGTCTCCCAGTACGCCGATGATGCCACTAATTTTGTTAAAAGCGAGTTTTCTCTCTGTCATCTTATGGGTGTTGTACACAAGTGTGAACTAGGCTCAGGCGCCAAGCTCAACTCCTCCAAGTCAGAGGCTATGTGGCTTGGGCGGTGGAGAACGAATGGCGCCTCTCCCTTCGGTTTAAATTGGGTATCGAAAATGAAAATTTTAGGGGTCTATTTTTCAAATGGCCTAGTATCTGTCGAGTCGGATAACTGGAAATCGAAGCTTGACAAACTAGAAACCGTTCTTAATTTATGGAAACAGAGAGAGCTGTCTTTTTCAGGCCGTGCAATGATTGTTAATGTACTTGGCGCTAGCCGGTTTTGGCACGTGGCCAAAATTATCGCGCCTGCCAATTGGGTTTGTGATCGTTTTCATCATCTCGCATGGTCTTTCGTGTGGAAAGGTAAAACGGAGAGCGTCAGTCGGCAGCGTTGCTGCGCCCCTATCGAACTTGGTGGCTTAAACGTTGTTGACTCTCGTTCTAAATGTGTTAGTCTTCGTCTGTCTTGTTTTTGTAGTCTCCGCGATAATTTTGGTGGCCACAAATGGCATTATCTGGCCCGTTATTTTATCGGGAATCGCCTAGCAAGACTTGACGCGCGATTTGCTTTTGCTTCGAATCTGGTTCCGTCTTCATCGGAGCCTTCTCTTTTTTACCGTAGATGTCTAAACATTTTCCAGCAGCAATTTGATAAGTATGGTGCGTTACCTGACGATCTTTCTTGTAAGGAAATTTATTTGCTTTTATTTTATTTCCCACGTGCTGCGCCTAGGTGTGCCGGCTTGTGGAGGTCTGTTGTGGGCCGTCCCATAGAGCGGTGAACCTCGGTTTGGCGCAAATCGCGTCTTAAAGGGCCACGCTCAACCAAAAATCATTGCGCGCCTCTGTTGTTGTTATCATCCGGGAGATCGGTCGTCGCATAAGACTCATAACAACACGTGGGAGAAAAATCGAACGGCGGAAGGAGAGGAGGAAAGTTTCTTCGAGGTTACTGGCGACGATAGTAATTTTGGGTTATGAAGAAAGACCTGTTAACCGTTACGGCTCTCCTATAGCTCGCCTAGAGAGCACTGATTACGAGGAAGCGGGGCCGTCTCAAGCTCTTCCAAGCAGAGTGGTGAGTTACAAGGAATGAAGCGAGCGCATATGTCGAATTTTGATTAGCAATTTGTTGGATATAAACGACTAAGAATTTGCGTTGCACTCTTCTCTGTATAGATCTGCCAGTGTAAGAATACAGCCGAAAAACAAGAAAATGTCGAGGATGTGTGTGCAGAGATGCCTGTTTGAGATGCTCGGCAAGTTGTGTATGTGGCAGCATTTCAAAGCCGTGTAAGAATTAAAACAAGTTGTGATAAAGCAACGTCAACCTCCTCCAAGCAGTGCATTTGAGTGACACCAAATCGCACTAGAAAAAGAAAGAGAAAGTGTTCAGGTATACTTTGTTTCATGTGCAATAGGGACACAGTCGGTTTTAACTTATCACCACGACAGAGTGATGATAATCGTAGTTTTTATTTCGAGGGTCCACCTTCTTGATTTATGTGACCTTTGATCTGTTTCTTTACTAGTTTAAAAAATAATGGGAATTAAAATCGTTAATGACATTTTTTCCGTCTCCACTTACCTATTGGTAATAGCTTGAAAATGACTCAAAATATAATATGCCCTCACATCCTTTAAGCTGCCAAGTCTTCCTTTGGAAAGCAAAGTGTAATTTATGTAACTTTTTTGGCAGACATTCATTGAATCACTGAGTACCAGTCAGCTAGACCACCTTCTGCTGGATGTCCTGTCCAATGGTCAGGGAAGTCTGGATTATGCTAAGCCGCTGGTGGCTAACAGCGACGACCCCGATCCAAATAGACCAGCAAATACAAATTGTCCCAACTGGTGCATATGTAATGTTTGCATGGATATGGGCAATTATCTTACAACATTTAATGCTGTAAGAATAGGTCCTGTGTCATCTCCTATGAGATGTTTAGATACATTGTTTTGTACAGGGAGGTGCTGACAATAGCTATACCAGCATGATGTGATATCAGAGCGGAAAATGAAGATTGAGATGAACAGTTTTCGAAAGGCTGCATATTGCCAGTTTATACCATGGAAATATGGCAAATTAGGGAAAGGCAACCGAAGAATTTGTCCATCCTGTGTGGTGAGACTTGTGCGGCAGACATACCCTGCTGTATATTGGTAATACATGGGTTTCAGAAGACACTAAATGTATTCCCCTTGCTGCTCAAACATGCAGGTGTAAAGCCGTGTACCTTATAAATGCCCGATTACAGTGCAATTTCACCCCCTCCCTCAATTAGTATGCCAGGGATTCTGGTGAACAAATATACTGAAAAGCAGTCTGCGATTGTACGCATGTCCAGAAAGTTTCAGCCCTGTAAGTTCAAACTGGTCAGGTAACAAACTTAAAGAGGATGAAAATTACCATAATTATAATAATAATTATTGGTTTCTACACATAAATCAATTACCGAAACTGTGTTTGATGATTGTATAGATGCAAAGACCATGTGTATCACATTGTCATTACCAGTAGGTTCAGTGCACAGGTTTCTGTTATGCAAGGAGGACATAAATTATAGGCAGGACAATTTATCTTGAATTTCTTATCTTCAGTTTTGTTTTGTTTATCGCTATGTACTAAAAAAAACAATGACAACTACAACAACAAATCTTTGTTGAAAATCTAGAACCCAGACTTTCTCAGGCTCTGTATCAGCAGCTGGTCTGGTATGTCCATGATCAGGCAATCAAAAAATTTTAAAAATCCCATTTCCAGTGCATTACTGCATATAGGTCTTCGTATGTACATCATTACATTACCTATGTGTGTTAGTATATACCACATTTTTCTTACAGTGTCTGAACAACAAGCAAACTACTGAAGTAATCTTGTTTCCGATTGTGCTGATCAAGCTGTACTATTATTCACATAAAGACGAAACTACGTATTGCTGAAAATGGCACCAATGAAATACTTCCTGCAGTTGTTTTATCATGAATGACAATGGTGTAGAGACCATTCACTTATTCTTACATTACAGTATTTTGTAGTTCCAGAAAATATCCATATCTCCCTATGGAATGGATACATATAAGTCCTGAGACCTCTGTCCACCCCTTTGGGCATTCCAAAAAATTAATAATTTGTGGTCTTTGAGACTCCTTCATCCCCAGGAATTTCCAATCTCTTCTGTGTAGAGAGTATGGAGATTTTCTGGAGCTACACACTATCTGTGTGTGTTACTAGCTTTTTACTGCTTGTATAATTTAAACACTCCTCACAACAACTCCATTTGCAATAAACACATGTTTATTTTATAAACATATGTTTATTTTTTATTGGGTTTTACAACACTTCACAACAGTAATTCAGCGAAGCAAATGAAGGATTCAGAGACACTGCCCTTTCCAGAGAGGTGGTGTGTAGTGCCAACGAATTACCCAAACTGGTTTCTGGAGTACAGTAGTGTCTTGCTGTGGAACCAGTTATATCAACTTCAAAAGACTTTTTGAAATATAACAATAATTACAGTAAGAACCCGTGTATAAGAACCTAGGTTTTAAGAAACTGTTAGGCAAACATTTTCATTTCACATACCTGCACTGTACTGCCTTTAGGAATTATGGTATAAATGATTTATATTGTATTATGAGATGATATTTATAATATATTTAAATGAAATTCATATGAAAATATAAGGACAGATTTTAAGAATCTTGGTAGCCTAAATTTGCTTTAAGTACCATTTATATAAGAACCTGTTTAGGCTAAATTAAAAAATCCAGGTTCTTATACGTGGCTTTTTACTGTATTACTGGCTAGGCCCCTAATAACCAACATGTTTCAGATATTGGAAACCGTAATGGGATTACAAAAAACTGTTTATTCATTTTCTATTTTCAATGTATCAATAATAATATAACGTTCAACGAGACAATTAGCTAAAGGCATTTCAAGTAATAAGAAGTTCACATACAGTGTACTGTAGGTGCTGTGAACTAGTACAATGCAATACAGGGTATTTGAAACAAAAAAGAAACTTCCAATGTTTTTGTCCTGGCAATAACATCCTACGTAACTCTAGAAATAATGAAATGGAAAGTAGGCACTGCGTCAGGGAAGCAATGAATATTTAGAAGAGGTGAAGAAATTATAAAAGCATTTGTACAGAGTCTTTCCATTTGGAAAGTGTTACAACAGCGCTAGGTCCTCTCGGTGTTGAAGCGAACATTTAGGGTCGCTTGCCTGTGAACAGGAATACACGAGCTCTCATCAAAACATACTTACACCGATAAAATTTCCTTAAATGCATCTTTTCCTCCAGAATAAGAAAGCCAAGTGATAATACAAACTGACACTTACATGCGTACATGGAATCGGGCTATAAATGGCGGACGAATCCTGCGAACGAGCTCGTTTTCTTTGAGAAGATCTGCTCTCATCCATATAACCGAGCATAAATCCATGAAGCAGGACCTCAGCAAATTCGCTATTTGTTTCCTGTCGTTCCATAGCTCAAATGTTGAGGAGGAAAGCCAAACTATATGTCGGCCCCGGGCTGGCCTCGGCGGGTGACCTCTTTTCAACGGCTTCATTCATAACTTCACACGATAATAACACAGAAATAACTATACAAATCCGTGAATTAAATGTTTAAAAAGCTATTTACAAATATAACAAATAACGAAAGCAGGTGGTTCGGCCGATGGAGCAAGATGGAAGTTCCCCTATCGCAGAATCGTATTTTCTGTAATACAGAAAATGGCGCCGATAAAAGCGCTCGCCCGCAATGGCTCATGGTTGAGCGTGGTCCTTTAAGTTAATTGAAAATCGCAAGAATGATGTCTTATGGCTTCTCTTGCATAATGCAGTTCGTGTCAGGTTCATTCTTAAATCCTGGGGTTATATTAGTTCTGATTGTTGTGCAGTGTGCTCGCGCAAGGAAACTTCTGAACACTGAACACTGTTTTGTTTCCTGTCCTAGAGTGATCCGGGTCTGGAATTATTTTGCTCCCTTTCTTTCTCGTCTTCGGGGCTCTCCTTTTGTGTTATCCTTTTCTTCTGTTCTCTTTCATCTCTCTGATGCTCCGTCTTTCCCTACTCTTCCTATCTTTCACTATTTAGTTGCTTCGATCTTGTTTTTTGTTTGGCGAACCCGAAACCTAGCGACTTTCCGAAATAACGTTTTAGATTCTCGCGCCATCATTGATATGATTATTAAAGATGTCAAATTACGTATCCGCTGTGATGCTTTTGACACAGTTAGGTTTTTTTGGTGCACTAATAATATTATTTGCTCTGTCAATGCAGATAACGAGATTGTCTTTAACTGATTTGTAGGTTGTAATCCTCCTTCCTTTCTCAGGGCATATTTTTGTCCGGTTTCTGCAGTTTTTCTTTTAATACGTATTAGTGATGTCCTTTAATTAGTGATGTCCTCGGTTGCTTTAATTGGTGTACTAATTTATGCAATTGTCATTTTGAACTTGATCTTTTGTAATTAGTGCTTTTATTTTTGCGTTCGTCGTCATATTGTATTGTATTTGCTCTTTTTATCAACGACCCTTTGGCCGTTGTGTAAATAAATTTTATCAAAAAAAAAAAAAAAAAAAAAAAAAACCAGCTGGCCATGGCTGCTAATGCTCGGGCTCAATCTTTGCTTTGGTAGATTTAAGGGGTAATGCCCGCTACCTTGTGGCCTTAGTGCCCTTAGAGTGGCTTCAGCTTACTTGATCACATTAATTTGTGAAGTATCCCCATCGGTTCGTGTCTGCTTGTCTCCTTCTTTGCAGTGTATATTTATTAACCATCGGTTCGTGTCTGCTTGTCTCCTTCTTTGCAGTGTATATTTATAGACCCCTATCAACATATATCCCTTGAAATTGCCTTACAGCTCAACCATTTATAACAATAATTATAACACTTGTAAAAAAAAATTTTAAAAAGCAGTAGTCGAACCCGGATCATTTTACTTATTCCAAAATGACCATTAATACTTAGCGCTTGCGCAGAAACGCCGGAAGTGAGCTTTGCGGATGAAACTCGACGACGACGACGACGACGACGAAGAAGAAGAAAAACGGAGCTTATTTTCAAACTCGGGCGGCGTTCCTCGCCCGAGTAAAAATATATATTTAATTGTTCCGCAAGAGTTGACGTCGTCCTCCTTCGATCAAGTCGCCGTAATATGATTCCTTCGTGCGCTCACAGATTCATGTTTCTACATTTAAGATGAAATTTAAAGAGGTGATTAGGCTACCTTAAACGTTCCTTGCGTAAAGCCAGATGAATTAAATTTACGTTTGTATAACGTTGGGCACAAATAAAAGCTGTTCGCCTTTATAGTTTTCCGATATCAGTTTCGGTGCTATCTCAATAACGGGTCGGTAACAGACCTGGCCCCGTTTCCTGGAAAGCCGATGAGCGTTAATCGACGGATAAATCCCGCTAATCGAGGAATAAATTTATCCTTCGGTTAGATTGTGTTCCACAAAGCACGATTAGCACTATCCTTAGGATAAAACAACGGTTAAATTTAACACACCTAGCGAGGTGGATTAACTCACTAACCACGGAACAAAATTTTTCAAAACAAACAAAATGGAGGAATAAACCGTTCGTGAATTTGGTGCAGGAATTAAGGAAAAACAATTTATACCACAAATAATACGTCTTGGAGGCTTTAACGACCGAGAGCTTTCTGTCCATTCAAATTCAGGAGAGTGTAAATCGAATTTTCGGTAGAAAACAGTCATCTGAAGTGAACGATGGCGAACCAAGGCGGGCAAAACATGCATATCTTTCATTTTTCTTACTCAAAATTGATAAGTTATTCGTAAGCTTAAACATTCGCAACAACATCGTCAACTAACTCTTTTAAACGGTAAGAGCTTAAAAATAAATAGCTATTCTATTCTAGCAGAGGCTTCACGAAGCAGAAAATAAGCATAAGCTCCAGCAAATTAAAGCTTTAATTTTAGTTATGCTGAACGCGAGAGAAAAACAACACGCAACGACTAAAAATATTTTTTATCACTTGCATTTGTGTATATGTTTTCCTTTACCCTTCGACATAACGTTTCGCCTGTTTGAGGAATACAAATTTTTTTAATCAAATAAAATTCTTGCAACAAACTGCATTAGAAAGAAGTTAAAAGGAAATAAAAAGGCATTTTATCTAAACTAAACTTAACATCACCTTATTGTTTTCAAAAAGAGAATTTTATTTTATCTCTACGTATTCAACCAATTTATATTAACAACGCTGTTTCAAAATGTACAGCTTTAATAATTATACAGATTCAACCAATGCTTGTGTAGCTAGAATTTGACACTGAAAGAATCAAGAAGATCTAAACTCACCAATTCCAGCCAATTCGGCTTACAAGTTAATTTCTCGCTTTATACAGAAGTTATTTTCCTTGACTACCAACGCCGCCTTGCAATAAATAATTATGATTTCCATTCCGCTTCCTTTTAACAATATCGTAAGAGTTTTTTTGTTCAAAAATGTACATTTTTTCTTAAAGTATGACAAAATAAGAAGGTTTGATTAATAGAATTTTTGACGCCGTTCTTTCCTAGCCTGCGTCGCAGACGTAACCTTGCCGTGAATCAGAAACTAAACGTTTCAAGTTCGTGCACATCTTCGCTTCGCATTTTCCCCGCGCATCGTCATTTTCGCGCGCGTTTGCTTGTGGATAACCAGTCTGACTGGTTTATACCGAGTTTAATCGAGGGATAGTTGATCGAAGGATAAATCTGTTTTGAGGAACGCCTTTTTATCCTCCGATTAGTTATCCTGAGGATAAGAATTTTAAGCGTGGATTAAGCCCTAAGTGATCGGGGGGTAGTTTAATCGGCTTTCCAGGAACCGGGGCCTGATAAGTATTTTAGAGTACAACTTAGAGGCAGGTGTAGGAATTTATTTTTCAAAGATAAAGTCTCCATAAAATGTTTAAACTAATTGAATGTTAAGACTTCCTCTGTCCGCTGTCATCAAAAGTCGATCTCTGCCTTACACCACAGATAGCTCAATTATTTCACCGACAGTAAAACGTAAAACTCCAGATCTCATCCACGCTGGAAACATGCAAGGCGTTATCATTTTAAACAGCCAAGTTCATTTAATCAGGTGTTTGTTTACAGGGCGCCAGCAAGGAAAGACGATTGTAAGAGAGTAATATTATCCATCAATTCGTGCTGATAGCAAGTTAGAGTTAATTGAGAATAGGCAAATATTGTGGGCTGGAAGAATTAGCTATTTAGTGATTATTGCGGCTCCTGTTATTAGACTTAAGTTCCTTTTGGCGGCTTTTACAGATGTAAACTTCTTTTAAAAAAAAGGTTTGGTCACCTTTCGAGCAGAAAATAGAGAGAAGGAAACACGGACAGAATAGAAAAAGGCGAGAAAGACGTGTGAAAATAAAGGGAGAACAGAACAAAAATAACTGTAGTTCAGCCCACCAAAAAACTTTAAAAGACACATTTGTTTCGATCATGGCTTAAAATTTGGTGATAACGTAGCGTAGCCTGCGTATTCTACTTAGTAGCATGAGTGAGAAATGCCACTCTCGCTTCACCTACCTCACTTTTGACCCATGTTTCGGTCAAATTTAGTGGGGTTTTTTTTTCCTTTTTTTTTTTTTTTTGGAAAAAATACTAAAAAAAACCGAAGAGTACATGGTTGAGGAATATTGACACGAGGGATGCTTAAAAGCTGAAGAGAAGTGCCCAGGGAAGCACGAACCGTAAGCGAGATCTTTTAACAAACATTTCTTTACCCCCTGTATTAAATGAACTTATTGTTACTTTGGCTCGAATTCCTTTGTTTTGCCACAGGGGAATATATCTCATAACCCCGCTATTAATATTAACTGTCTGACAAGCTGGGTGTGGTTTTTATTGTTTAAAGGGAAGAGTGGGGCTAATGAACAACTAATTAAAATGCAAGGGGGTTATGTGACTTATTCCCCTTGCATATTAATACATAACCCCTTGCTTACTAACACATAACCCCCTTGCTTACTAACACATGATCTCCTTGCAAATGTTACTTGGTAATGTTAAAAACAACACTACAGTTTGTGAAATGAAACTGTCCATTTCCCTCTTTTTCGCTTTTACAGATTCTTTTCGCAATGTAAAGTTAAATTAAATTTGTATGTCAAATATTGCAATTAAACACCAAAACAAAGAATGGCGTGTTGAGAGAAAGTGAGATGTTATATTTGCTATTTGATTCTTATGCCAACAAACAAATGAACTCGCAACACGTGACTCTGTTGATCCTTTTGGATCTTAGTGCGACGTTTGACACGGTCGATCATTCCATCTTGTTAGACTGACCAAGGTTGTGGGCTTGCAGGGTAAAGCGCATGACTGGTTCCGCTCGTACCTGTCTGGTCGGAGTCAACGAGTCGTAATTGATGGATCGATGTCAAAGGAATTTTCTCTGGACTGCGGTGTTCCCCAGTGTTCCTGCCTGGGTCCACTGTTGTTCGTTATTTACACCTCTTCCCTCTTCAATATCATTGAACGTCACCTTCCTCAAGTCCACTCCTACGCCGATGACTCCCAACTCTACCTTAGCTTTAGGCCGGGTGATGATGATGCCCAGGATGTCGCGGATCGCGCTATGGAAGAATGTATTAAGGACATTCGAAAGTGGATGATTGATGGGCGGCTGCTATTGAACGACACGAAGACTGAGTTCCTTGCCACTGGAACTCGTCAGCAGTTAAGCAAACTTCGTTCTTCTAGCATAGAAGTTGGCACCCAGAAAATTGATCGTTCTTCCAGTGTCAGGAACCTCGGCGTTATGTTAGACGAATCTCTCGGGATGAACAGCCATATTAACCAGATATGCAAGACCTCCTTCCACCACATTCATAACATTAGGCGTATATCGAAATACTTATCTAAGGAATGCAGACAATCATTAGTCTATGCTTACGTAACTTCAAGGCTGGATTATTGCAATAGTATATTATATGGGTTACCCAAGTACCAACTATCGAAATTACAACGCATACAGAATATGGCAGCCAGGCTTATAACGGACACAATGAAATTCGATCATATTAAACCGGTACTTTACAACCTTCATTGGCTGCCAGTAAATTATCGTATTCAATTTAAGATCTTGATGATTACTTTTAAGGCGATTCATGGCATGGCTCCTAGTTATTTAAGTAATCTGATCTGTATTAGATCATCGTCTAGGTATTCATTACGCAATAATGATACAATATTTTTAGAACGCCCAAAGGGGTTATGCGCACAACTTTAGGTGCCCGCTCGTTTCATGCCTCTGTGCCTGCGCTGTGGAACAGCTATCTTTTTAAGCAAGCGTTTTAGATTCGCATTGCAATCTTATCGGTATATTTTGTATCTTATTCATTTACTTTTTTTTCATTCATTCATACATTATTTATTTATTTATTTATTTATTATCATTATTTTATTTTAGTGTTGTTATTGTAATTATCTATTGTAAATAGCATTTTTATGGTAATTATCTATTGTAATATTAGTTTTCTTGGATTGTAAAGCACCTTTGATCATCCCATAAATGTTAAAGGGCGCTATATAAGTAAATAAATTATTATTATTATTATTATTATTATTATTAAACAACTTTGCTGACTATATAATTGACGGCAATATTTTTAATCAAGCTCAAACAATTAAATCGATTGCGTCATAGATTCATCAGGTGTGGGAGGACTATGCCACCATCCTATTGAATCTACAGAATAAATAGAGCAACGCTGGTTCCCAAACCATGAGGAGACGCAAGTGGGCCTAAACTGGTAGTACTTAATTTCCGAACTAATTAAAATTGCGGTTTGCTCCTTAATTAAACTTCTGTCAACAAAGAGAGGTGAACACGGATCAAATAGGATTAAATTTAGTCTTGACGATTGACGTGCGTTCGGTCACGTTGTCTCGTTTCCGCAGTCAATTGAGAAAACCGAGCCACGTAGAAGTGTGTCGATAGCTCCGAGGCCAGCACGCTTTCCGGAGGATATTGTCCGAGTATTCAAGGCGAAGAGCTTTACAGACGATAGATGGAGAACCGTATTAAGGAAAAGCTTCTTCAGAGGATGAAATCATTGTCTCATAGTTTGGATTAATTGCGGCATTCCTTTCTCCTTGCACGAGATTGGCAATTATATCAAGAGGAGATCTTTGAGCAGCTAAGATCTGTAAGACGGTTTTTAAACAGCCTTGTCATTAGCGTACTTTGCGAAGCTCAAGCCGTCGTATAAACGAGCACTCGCACGGCCGCGAGTAGTTCGAATCCTGTGATGAAGACTCAAACGAATCGCCGTTTGCAAATGTCAGGGTCATCATCGGTTGTTTCACAAGAAATGGATGAAGACATTGGCTGCTTATTACTAACCCTGCCAAGTAACTGCCCCAAAAAGGTAAGCTTAGAGAAATTCTCAATTTTTTTTTCTGCGAACCTTGCACTCGGAAACACTGACCAACGGTTTTCCATTGCGAGTGGCGCGAAATAGTTCTTGTAGCACGAAAAAAAATCCCAAGGAACAGATTTCGCGACAGAGAAGTAAATACTCACTATCTGAGGACCAAAATACTACAACAGACCCCGTCAACAAAAGGTAATTCCCGTTCCTTTTACGAAATCCGCACAATGTCACTCATAAATTATGCACACATTTCCTGAAACAAGTTATTTTCATGTCTTAAGCCTTACTGAGGGGGATAAGAGGGATTCCTAGAACAGGATAAAATTGTAGTTTGCTACTTATCAATGTTTATAAGAACAAGAGGGGGGTAACTCGGACATATTAGGACATCTGACTTTTCAAAATAATTTTTGGTCAAAATCCAACAATAGGGCCTGAAATTTGGTAAAACTGGATCAAATTTCCCCACCTTAGGCATTAATTATATCTCTTTCTAAGTATCACAGTTCTCCACTCCCTCTCCTTTCCTACAGATCAACCAGGATACATGATGATCTTGAATTTTTGTTGGAGGAGGAGCTGAGCAGTATTCAACTCTTTGCAATGTCACACATGGAAAGACAATTAAAATACTGAGCAGCTTCTTGATTCTTTGGCTTTGTTACCTACAAGATTAATCCCTGCAGGAGGCTAACTGGGCACTGAGAAGTTATGGTCCAGAGTCCTTCAATGGGACCAACTGACGGTGCAAAAGAAGACTGGACAACAAACAGAAATTGGAAAACACAATATCCATGTTAGCTCAATTTCAGGTATGAAAAATGGTAAAGACTAAACATTAAAGAAATCCTCTGGGGATGTTTCGTAAGTGGAAATCAATGGCTTACATGTATTGTTGCTGGTTGGTGTCAATGCTGTCAGCAACTCATTTATGACAAATGTCCATTTTTTTTTCAGGTCCCACAAAAATGAATATCTTGGGAACTGTAGAAAATATTGTGGGGCATGCACTCCCCATTCAGAAGATGGCATTTTTTCCTGAGAAATTTATTTTGTATATTTTTTGATTTTATGCTATTGGATACTAGATCAACAGATTGGAAAAGATGTAAACAATTTGCTTCTTTTCCAATCTGTTGATCTAGTCTCAAATAGCATAAAATAAGAAAAATGTACAAAATAAATTGCTCAGGAATCACCAAGGTTACCAGTAACATCCAGATGTATTGTCAGAGTGTGCTGCTGTTACCTTCAGCAATTCTTGTTTTCATGTTAACTGTATCACCAAGTATCACCAAGGTTACCAGTGACATTCAGACGTATCGTCG
>JAEMWC010000252.1:177500-242500 GCA_016490735.1 Pachyseris speciosa | reverse complement strand
ACCTGTTACAAGAAGAACGTAAGTATCAAGTTACTAGTTATTAGACAAAACATAACAGCACTCAACAAGCATTTTCTACACTACCATTCTCTGTTGCGTATATGTCTTCCTTATTTCCTAGATACATAGAATTTGTTGTTTTCAGCGATAGCCTGCGCGGGTGGGGTTGGAAGGAGGGAGAAATCCCCTACCCCCGGGAGAGCTTGCTCGCAGGCTACCTCAGCGAGGGTGTTACTTCTGTTGAGCATGTATGCTTGACTTTCTTCAGCCCACCACACCACTCCCTACAGCCAATTTTCCCAAGTGCTGAATTATTTGTGCTTCTATTTTTAGGTATGGTGTGGTAGGGATAGGCTTGTTACTGGAGGGAATTTTGATTTCCAGTGGAATTTACGTTAGTTTGGCCACAAAATGTCTTTTTTGGCGGGATGCAGAAGGCGGGATGCAGAGGAGGCTTATATTTGTAACTGCAAGGAAGTTTTTATTAGCTTATTCCAACTTACCTTTTGCTGCTCAAATATAGGCTGTAAATCCTTAAAATTTTTCTCCAGGAAATTACCCAGCTACAAGACATTAGAGAAGATTGTTTTACGACTACATTAATTATTAACAGAATCAGCCAAGAATTAGAGTACAACAGTTAACTCACGATTGCTCTACCAAGTAGGATTATATAAAAGGTCACAGGAGTTATTTAGGGTAAAATCATGAAAGAATGCATGAAGGAAAAACGAGTGGAAAAACAAGTGACTTATTGGAAGTGAACTGTACAAAGTATAACCTGAAATTGTCACCGCTTTTGAGGTGGTCTGCTACGATCGATTTGTGACGTATCGTCACGCAATACTTAGACTGTCAACATGTTATTGTACTTTACCAATCATGGTTCGCATTCGAACTCATGAATTAAATGGAAAATTCTGGCCTTATTACAAAAACGATGGCCCGATTCATTGGGTAACATTCGACGCCGTCAGATACAAAAGCGCCGGAACATAAACTAAGATTGCCCAGAACAACATCAAAGTAGAAGTATTGCGTGACGGCTAGGCTTGGATAAATTCTCCAAGCTCGTAAAATGGCTTATTCTGCCTTCCGGCAATGCTCGGAAAAATCGCTTATTCTGCTCGAAATTCTGCCGGCTGAATTTATCCAAGACCAGTGACAGCCGACATAACAATCTTAGGAGAAAAGAGTATTGTTAAAAACTAAAATGAAAGTTAAAAGTGGCAACAGCACGATGGGGTTTTAAAATATTTCAATTTTGCACGAGCTATGCGATGTTATGAACATTCATTTTGTGCGACGAAATTGGATACAGGCTCAATTCCTTGTTTCTTCAACTGCGCTATGGCCATTATTTGAGGAATAAATTCTTTGCCGTTCTCCAGTGCCCTATAAAACATGTATTGATGAATATAACTTAAATCCGCTTACCTCTTCGTCCATATTAAATAAAATTTAACCGCTTGCAACCACACGGAGTCACCTCATCGGAGCAGCAAAGTGCAAGCTGGAGGCCTGATAACTAGGGTCGAAAAAGTCTGAAGTCTGAAGTCTGAACTCTGAAGTCTGAAGTCTGAAGTCTGAACTCTGAAGTCTGAACTCTGAAGTCTGAACTCTGAAGTCTGAAGTCTGAAGTCTGAAGTCTGAAGTCTGAAGTCTGAAGTCCCTCCTCGGCTTTCGATAACGAATGCATTTTCGCTTTTGGTATTTGCCACACGCGTCAACTTTTCCTTGCATTAAATTCAGGATACTCGTCGTAAACGGACGGACTTTTCATCTTGCCGGTTTCCCTGTCTTCAATGATTTCTCCGTAATGTTTCCGAAGTGAAAATAGTCTATAGTACGCGTAGTCTGAGCGGATTTAATCCCGTTACGTCACCCGCGGGAACTCTTCACTGTGACAGCGCCCTCTGTGGCTGCAATGAATTGTGGGAGAGAACTAGGGCCTCAAAGCGCGGACAACTCTCATCAAACATCGGAGATTTTCAGCCTAAAGTCCAAAAACACCTCTCGTTTTCCGAACTTTTAGCACGGTAACCTTTGACAGACGGTCCGAGACTAGCAACGGAGGGCCGCTTTTAAGACGAGAGTTGCTTTCAGACTTTTTATCGCCTGGCCCCGTAATCTGTACTCCAAAACAGAGTGATTTCATGATTTGGAAAGCACAGAGAAAACTTCTTTGGATTATTTCAGAGAAGCTAGTGGTTTGCGGGTAATTCAAGACTTCATGATGTCTTTTTTACCACCAGGCGAGCAGGCAAACACTCGGGCGTAATGCGATTAAATGGAACTCAGTACCGATCGAGCTGACCTCAACCGCGTAAGTTTCGTATCAGTGAATCGATGTTTTAACCGCTAAACTTATAGTCTACGTCACACTATCAAACAATAAGTCCCTGCCAATCATTTCATGTCCAGTTTCGGTAATCCAAGCAGGAAAAACTGTGCTAAGTGACGCGTAGAATGCGTATTTTGGTCCGCGTTTTCTCAAAAACTGAGCGTAAAAAAAGCGAAAAGAATATAGGGCAATGTTTTTCTAATGTATCAAAGGCCACATTCAAAACTTCAGCTCATTTGGAGGACGTCAGCAAAATGACCAAAATCGTCACTTATGCCCTTCTTCCACTGAGCCCTTCAATTCTTGTTTTCATTTTTATTATAACTGCTCAAGTATCACCAAGGTCACCAGAGGCATCCAGATGTTTCGTCGGAGTGTGCTGCTGTTGCCTATAACAATTCTTCTTTTCATTTTCATTTTAACTGCTCAAGTATCACCAAGGTTACCAGTGGCATCCAGATGTTTCGTCGGAGTGTGCTACTGTTGCCTATAACAATTCTTGTTTTCATTTTCATTTTAACTGCTCAAGTATCAACAAGGTTACCAGTGGCATCCAGATGTTTCGTCGGAGTGTGCTACTGTTGCCTTAGTTTTCATTTTCATTTTAACTGCTCAAGTATCACCAAGGTTACCAGTGGCATCCAGATGTTTCGTCGGAGTGTGCTACTGTTGCCTTTAACAATTCTTGTTTTCATTTTCATTTTAACTGCTCAAGTATCACCAAGGTTACCACTGGCATCCAGATGTTTTGTCGGAGTGTGCTACTGTTGCCTTTAACAATTCTTGTTTTCATTTTAACTGTTTAAATATCACTAAGGTTACCAGTGGCATCCAGATGTTTCGTCGGAGTGTGCTACTGTTGCCTATAACAATTCTTGCTTTCATTTTCATTTTAACTGCTCAAGTATCACCAGGGTTACCAGCGGCATCCACATGTATCGTCGGAGTGTGCTACTGTTGCCGTTAACAATTCTTGTTTTCATTTTAACTATTCAAGTATCTCCAAGGTTACCAGTTGTATCCATATGTATCGTCAGAGTGTGCTACTGTTGCCTTCAACAATTCTTGTTTTCATTTTCATTTTAACTATTGAAGTATCACCAAGGTTACTAGTGGCATCAGATGTCACGAATAGTCCACTTGTCTTGTGATTTAAAGTCAAACTAATTGGAGCGGAATTTTTGTGACTGCCAATGATAGATAGTAGTCAACTTACATGTACTTCTGTACTAAAAGTTCCCCAAAATTCGTGAGGTGGAACAGGCTTAGATTAGGCATTGTAATATTTTGAGTTTGTGCCACAGGTTACCCACTTCGTTTGGTGTAATAATGAATTGAAACACAAAATAATGTTGTTTGAGCTACAGTAAATGTTTATAATGAAAAAAAAATGTGATCAACAGATGAGAATGGAAAGGGTTAGTTTTAAAAGAAACTGTCAGGTGTTGCGTCTGTTGGGTAGGGAAACACGAGAATATGGTTTGTCAACGGAATTGACCACCGTAAAGAGATTCGAAAAGCTGACGTTTCTAGTGTTTGCCCTTCGACAGAGCGCATCGAGGAATTGCGGGTTATGTATGGTTTGTGCACAGAACCTGGAGCTACGTGAAAAACGGAAATAAATAAATGAAAAGCGTTCATTGATACGATCTGAAAGATGAATTTTTGCTCTAGATTTTTCCCCCTTTCGGTGTTAACTTGATCTCGGGGAGGGGGGTGGGGTGGGGTGGGGGTGTACTCCCAGAGAAATTGGGTAGGGCGTGCGGCCCCCTTCCCGAAACACATACCCTATTTCAGAACAAAAACAGCGGTTCTCCCTACTCTATTTCAGACCTGATTAAAAATTTGATACCCTGTTTCAGACTTATTTCATGTGCGCGATAAAAGATAAAAGATAATTAAGGACAAAAAAGAAAGGCTTTTGCAGATGGTCTTATCGCCTACTGAAGCTTCTTCTAAAAAAGTATACCCAATCCAAGACGAGTGGACAAACCATACCTTATTTCAGACCAAAATGTTCAAAATCGATAACCTATTTCAGACTAACACGGCTAGAAATCCATACCCTTTGGTGCCCCATATACCAGATCAGGCGCGGATCCAGGGGAGGTGAAATGGGTGAATTTTCACCCCCCCCCCCTTTTTCTGAGCCCCCCTTCTTCACCCCCCATTTCAAAATCCTGGATCCGCGCCTGCTGATATAGTCCATATAAGGGAGTACCTCCCCCCCCCCCCCCGACCTTTTTTTCTTTTTCATTCGCTGATAACTATTAAAAGCAAATTAATAGTGTGGCGATAAGCACTAAAATGGTACCCAGCTACGCCATTCTTTATCTTTTTTTCTTTTTTTGTTTTGTTTTTGTTTTTGTTTTTTGTAGGTTATACGTTGAGCACCAATTCTTCAATCAATACAAAGACCCTAAACCTGAACTATACGGTCACTACATCGACGACGGCATCGGTGCAGTGTTTTGAGGAACTCAATGAATTTATAACCTCCGTCAATTCCTCTCATCCGGTTCTGAAATATACCTGGAAAATTACAGAAACTTCGCTGGCTCTTCTTGATTTCAAAGTTTCTATCCGTGGCAACAACTTATGTTCCAGTGTGCTCTCCAAAGTCACAGATTCTCACAGTTATTTATTGTATTCATCTTCACATCCATCTCACGTCAAATACTGAAAGCCACTGCTCCCTGTTACGGTCGTAGGAAAATCCACGGATATTTAATCAAATCAACATAGCCGGCTTTGAGTAAATTTTTCATAGACAAAGGAAAACGTGCTATAATTGTAAACGCTCACAAAATGAAAAATTAAAGTTATAACTGAACATACATTACTTGAGTGAACTCGCCTACCAGGAAGCGAACGAGTTGTGGAGGCGTAGGCGAGTTTACCGGTATTCCTAATTTGGCCGGGTTTTATTAATAAAAAAAAAACGAATGCGTGATTTGGACTTCTGTACGGTGGCTCATAAGTGCCATGCAAATATTGTGATTTTTTTTCTCATTTTAGCGACTTTTTTAGCAACTTTTTTAGCGACTTTTTAGCGACTTTTTTAGCGACTTTTTTAGCGACTTTTTTAGCGACTTTTTTAGCGGGCTCAAGTTGAACAATGCGACTGACTGTTAAGTTGAAATTCGTGCACGTGGTTGAAACAGGAAGAGCAGAGCCTATCATGATGATTTTCTTTATATTCGGCATTATTTGTTTTCCAATTTCTTCCGTGGAAGCTGTCATGCCCGAGTACTTGCCCGGTAAATCGAGCGGTTAGCCGTAACGATGCAATCGAGAATTACTTTACACTTGGATTCACCGCCTCTGAAACTCTTAGTTTCCTTCTTAATGTCCATGGAATTCGGCTTAGTCTCAGGCAGCTAAGGAGAATTCTTAAGAATCGAGGCTGTACAAGGCGAGAACAATCCACTGATATGAGTGTCATTGTACGGGCTGTCGAAGACGAACTCAGAGAAAGTGGCAGTATCATCGGCTATAGATCAATGCATCAGATATTAACAACTGAGACAATTTTTAAAATTTTTTAATTTTTTAAAATACTTTTTAAACAAAAACTAGTGAGCAGCACACAGCAACAGATCTTGTCAATTTTGTTTATTATCCGACCGGTTTCGTCTGATCAGACAGACTTCATCAGGGATTTCATAAGATTACAAAGTGAACTACTTTTATACTAAACATTTACAGTATAAAGCACGTTCAAAGTAGGGTGTGAGCAGCAAAAAACACCCACAAACAAATACGCAGAGGATACAACGTAAATCCTGCGTTACAAAATGTGCAATAGTTAATTTTGGGGGTCACGATTTAACGTTAAATCGGACCCCCAAAAATAACGCCGAATATAAAGAAAATCATCATGATCGGCTCTGCTCTTCCTGTTTCAACCACGTGCACTAATTTCAACTTAACAGTCAGTCGCATTGTTCAACTTGAGCCCGCTAAAAAAGTCGCTAAAAAAGTCGCTAAAAAAGTCGCTAAAAAAGTTGCTAAAAAAGTCACTAAAATGAGAAAAAAAATCACAATATTTGCATGGCACTTATGAGCCACCGTACTTCTGCATTATTGTTTGTTGTCTCGTCTCTTTCTCAGTCTCCCCGCCGCATAGAAAGTGATCCTAATTTTCTTACGGCTCAATCACAGTGTTTCCGGTGACAAAAATTAGTTTTGACAGCCGCACTTGCGAATTTTCACGCCTTCTACTTTACATGGGCTGACTCACTGACAGATTAAAATTAAAATATGTAAGGAATGCGGGGTTCCACAACCCCGCATTCCTTTGAAATACTTCCAGATAGAGTCTACTGCGTCTCGTCATGAACTGAATTTGTGATAAGAAACACAACTATCAGAACGTCGGCAAACATGAATACAACGGTGAATGGATCGAGCTGCTCCATCTTCATTAACCATACAGCAGCAATAATTGGGAAAACCGTTGCTTACTGCCTGATCTTTGTTGTTTCGCTGGTCGGGAATTCCTTGATAGGAATAGTTGTTTACAAAACGCAAACCTTGAGGAAACCGATAAATTATTTCATCGTCAACATGGCCATGTCCGATCTGCTGTATCCTATATTCCTGTTTCCGTGGGAGCTCACTAAGTTGTACTCTAACTCATGGCTTATCAGTGGTCCTCTTGGTCAGGCCTTGTGCAGATTGCCTCCCTTCTTCGCAGATGTCTCCACTTATGTGTCTGTTCAAAGCCTGGTTCTGGTTGCAGTGGATCGATTTGGAGCTGTGTTCTTTCCTCTCCGCTCCCCACTCATCAGTTCAAAGCTGTGTCCCTACTTCATTCTCGCCACCTGGATCGTCGCTATGACATTCCACTCTCCATATCTCTTCGCCTCCAAAGTTTTTGAATTCAAAGGACAACTGCTATGTCGCTGGCTTTGGAACGAAGTATTCGGAGACTCCTTTAACTCAAATTACTTCTTAGCAGTCGTTGTTGTAGTGATTTACATCCCTCTCGCCTTGTTGGTCGTACTTTACTCCATCATCCTTATCAAACTCAAGTCGCAGAAGATTCCAGGCGAACAATTAGCCAACGCTGAGAAACAGCGAGCGAAAAGAAACAGAAAAGTGCTGAAGATGGCCATTGCTATTGTGTTGGCCTTTGCACTCTGCTGGGTTCCATTCAGTATTGTCCTGTTGCTATTCTTATTTGACGTTGTCATTATTTCAGCCTGTAGCTTATTTCTCTATAAAAACATAACCTTTTTTTTGGCCATCTCAAATTGCGCCATCAATCCATGCATATGTTTTATTTTCAGTAGTAATTATCAAAGAGCTCTTAAGGGACTCCTGAAGTGTTCTAGTGGCCCACAGCAACAGTAGCTCTCAAAACTTCTCACTGCCGCATGGCGTCTCGGTTTCTAAACCTCAGGCATAAAATGAAAGCCATACGAAAGCCTAACAATGTTTGTTTCCTCAGTTTTCTGTAGGTGAACAAACTTTTGTGAAAACTGCAATACTTAATTCACGTAAGTAAAGCGAAATTGTAATTTTATTACAGGGATGACTAGTTCTGTACGCACGAACCTAAACCTTGAATAACTCAGTGAAGAGATACCTGATGTGCCGTGTAATATAAGATAGCACTTTTACATATTTGTGAAAGGTTTTAACATGATCAATAAAACTCTTGTTGTAAATAGTCACATCAGTAAGTAAGATATTGTTCCTCGTACCATTCATTAAAAAATTAGTTGTTTCTTCATGAATGTTTTCAGTTCAAAAGATTTCAATGCATAAAAGAATAGAAAATACTAACGAAAAAGGGCATAAACTTTTAAAAGAATGATTTCCTCCTGACAAAATGCTTGTAAATGACCAAAGAACATTAATCTGTCGACTAAAAGAATTGTAAATAAATCTGTTATGACCTGTAACACGACCTAACTTGACTTTCTCAAAGCCCGTGTTTGTTTTTTCTCTCGGGACTCCGTCCCGAGACTGGTCTCGCGACTTCGTCGCTCGTTTAAGTCGACTTGGCAGCAAGTCTAGACCTAACTGAGACACTTTGCTGAACGGTTATAACAGTTCTTTGTGACTTTGGATTGAAAACTATGTGAAACAAGTTGAAAGAGTTTCAAAACCGTCCTTTGGTAGAATTTGCCTTCGTTTGTGAAACTCTAGTTAGGATGAAGAATGTTATAATCGAACTTTCTTTATAAAAGGGTATAAAATATTGCAACGTAGCACTGTACTACGTGTTATTTTCTGTCTTTCACCCATGTTCAGCGAAATTAACAATAATTTAGATACCACCAGAATGTCTTTCAGATAAAACCAATACTCTTTCTGTCTGTTAGCGCTTCCTTGGCTTCACTACTGTTAAAAGGTGTCAGATCCTATATACTATTTCAAATAAGGGGGATCTTTTGGCTCCAAATTTAAGCTTTTCAAATTTGAATCTCTCAAATCATAATAACCCTGAGTGAGTCTTAGCTTACAAATCCTCTTTATATTCTCGGAAACTGCATTGGCTTTTATAAATTTAATCCTTCGTTATTCTGCTCGAATGATGTCATAATTGCCTTACGCCCTGTTACCAGGTGTAACCAATTTGTCACGTTAGGTTCAGCACGAGCGACTTTCCCGTGCGTTGTTCCCATTTTACAGCTCTAAGCAACAAAAACTTGCAAATATATAGGATTTCTTTCAGTGATCCTCTGCTCTCCTGTAAACAATTCTTTCCCTTTCCTTGAATGCACCTGCTCTGTTACATGTTCAAAACAGGAAGCAAATAGAAAGGACAACAGCATCGGTTTACGCACACTCATTAGGTTAATAAGTTCGGTTAATTGAAGTTCGACACCCGCTCTTAATTTGGCTTGCGAGACAAAAATCAATAGTCATTTGTTCATCGCTCACGGGGATATTAATTACGAACCAACAAAATGACCAGCTCCCAGTTGGCTTGTTAGCTCAATTGGTAGTACACTGCACCGGTATCGCAGAAGTCGTGGGTTCGAATCCCGTACAATTTTTTAGGCTTTATTTTCACTACTGCTAAAGTAGTGTTCATAACTGCAATGATCACTCACATATTCATTTATTAATCCGCAGTTCAAATATATGATTTTTATATATTCATATATAGTAAAACATGGAATATTTAAAATTTTTAAGAGGAGCAGATTTTTGGCGGTGTGTATCTGCCGTTTTGCGTAATGACCGAGTCCCTGATCATTTGATCGCCAAACATTTAAGACACATGAAATTTGACGGGACAAATTTGTCTCCTGAGCGGGTGAACAATAAATTGAGGGCATTATTTGAAAACTTCTTGCAAAAGTTCTTAAAGAAACGTTGCTACAAGGCATTTGCAGACAAACAAGAAAAATACCCAACCGTTTAATTTACGCACATACATTCATAAAGATACAGGTGGTCCAATTTAAGGAAAACATTAGTTGTCCAACACTTGCTCTTCATTGCGGGTAAAACAAAAATTACTAAACAGGGAACACTTAAGTTTTAAGAGGAGCAAATTTTGGCGCTGTATCCCTGGGGTTTTGTGTAATGACTGAGTCCCTGATCTTAAGATCACCAAACATTTGAAACGTGCTATTTGACGGGATGAAATTGTTCTTACCTGTGCGTGAACAACAAACAGTGAGGAGAACATCTTGTTAAACTTCTAAAATAAACGGTGTTGGGAATTTTTTATTTACCGGAGTGGGGATGGGGAGGTGGAAGGGAATGTTGGGGGTGTCTCTTTGTGGGCTGGAGGGTATCGGGGTGTACGCAGAAAAGGTTCTTCACGAAACACGGCTGTAAGGCAATTTCAGACAAGCGACAACAATTACCAGAATTTCGGGATCGTGTATCCCAGAACTATATTCCATAATCGGTCGATAAACTCCAAGCTATGATCTGTACCCAGTTTCAATATTGTACTGAAATACAACCGATCTCGTTCAGGTTACCTCTCTACAAAATAATACTCTGTGGGAATAAAAACAAAAAATATAAATTTAATTGTTCCGCAAGAGCTGACGTCCTCCTTCCATCAGGCCGCCGTAACATGATTCCTTTATGCGCTCACAGCTTCATATTTCTACATTTAAGATCAAATTTAAAGAGGTGATTAGGATACCTTTTAAAAACGCTCCTCACGTAAAGCCAGATGAAGTAAATTTACGTTTGTATAACGTTGGGCAGAAATAAAAGCGGTTCGCCTTTATAGCGCCTTTATAAGCTTGGCTAATTCTATATATTATGATCCATCGATTCGTGCCGAAAGCAAGTTAGAGTTAATTGATAATAGGCAAATAATTGTGGGCTGCAAGAATTAGCTATTTAGTAATTATTACGGCTCCTGTTATTAGACTTAAGCTCCTTTCGGCGGCATTTACAGATGTAAACGTCTTTTAAAAAGTGCATCGTCACCTTTCGAGTAGTTAATAGAGAGAAGGAAACACGGACAAAGTAGAAAAGAAAGACATATGTGAGAATAAAGGGAGAACAGAACAAAAATAAATGTACTTCAGCCTACCAAATGACCATTAAACACACATTTGTTTCGATCATGGCTTAAAATTTGGCGATCACGTAGCGTAGGCTGCATACTCTATTTTGGACGGCTCGGCTGCACTGCTTAGTAACACAGTGAGTTAGAAATGCCACTCTCACTTCACGTAGCTATTTTTGACCCATTTTTCGGTAAAATTTCATTTGGTTTTTTTTTTTTTTTTTGAAAAATACCAAAAAAAAACTTGAAGAGTGCATGGTTGAGGAATATTGACAAGAGGGATTTCTAAAGCGAAAGAGAATTGCCCAGGGAAGCACGAGCCGTAAGCGAGATTGTTTAACACACCTTTCTTTACCCCCTGTATTAAATGAACTTATTTTTACTTTGGCTCGAATTCCTTTGTTTTGACAAAGGGGAATATATCTCATAACCCCGCTATTAACTGTCTGACAAGCTGGGTGCGGCGTTGATTGTTTAAAGGGAAAAGTGGGGCTAATGAACAACTAATTAATATGCAAGGGGGTTATGTGACTTATTCCCCTTGCATATTAATACATAACCCTCTAGCATACTAACACATGATCTCCTTGCAAATGTTACTTGGTAATGTTAAAAACAACACAAGACAGATAGATAGATAGAGAGATAGATAGATAGATAGATAGATAGATAGATAGATAGATAGATAGATAGATAGATAGATAGATAGATAGATAGGTAGGTAGGTAGGTAGGTAGGTAGGTAGGTAGATAGATAGATAGATGGCCTTTATTTTAAAACGATGAATATTAAAGCTGCATGAGCTTGTGGGTCGTTTGCAATTAACTAATCACTAAGTAAAAAAAAACTAAAAACTAGGGGTATATAAAGAAAGAACGTTTGAACATAAATCAGCGGTGCTAACAAATAAGAAATTGTGAACATAAATTTAAGTATATACAAAGTCATTTTTTCGAAAATTACAAGTGGACACAGACGTTATCTTGAAGCTAAATTCATTAAAATTAACTAGAGATTTAAGCTTTAGCCTGAGGTCACGATACGGAATGTTTTTGTCAGGGCACTGCAATTGTTGGTCACTACATTCCACAGGACTGAGCCTCTAAACGCGACAGAGTCTTTCAAGTAACGCGTGTTGAAGCGTGGAACAATTAAAGAAGCGCAAGTCCGGGTTGAATAATTTGTGGCCCGTTTCTTTGAAATCAGATCGATTAATGTGACACTTTGTGAAATGAAACTGTCCATTTCCCTCTTTTTCGCTTCTTTTTATAGATTCTTTTCGCATGTAAAGTTAAATTAAATTTGTATGTCAAATATTTAAAAAACAAAACAAAGGAATGGCGTGTTGAGAGAAAGTGAGATGTTATATTTGCTATTGGATCATATGCCAACAAACAAGTTTGCTGACCTTATATTTGACGGCAGTACATGTATCTTTAATCAAGCTCGAACAATTAAATCGATTGCGTCATAGATTCATCGGGTGTGGGAGGACTATGCCACCATCCTATTGAATATACAGCATAAATTTAATAGAGCAACAGTGGCTCTCAAACAACTGAACTTGAGAAAAGCAACACAACTATCAGGAAGTCGGCAAACATGAATACAACGATGAATGGATCGAGCTGCTCCATCTCTAATAACCCCACAGCAGCAATAATTTTGAAAACCGTCGCTTACTGCCTGATCTTGGTTGTTTCGCTGGTCGGTAATTCCTTGATAGGAATGGCTGTTTACAAAACGCAAACCTTGAAGAAACCCATCAACGTTTTCATCGTCAACATGGCCATGTCCGACCCGCTGTATTCTATATTCCTGATTCCGTGGGATCTAAGTCAGTTGAACTTGCTTATCAGTGGTCCTCTTGGTCAGGCTTCTGTAAACTGCCTCCCTTCATTGCAGATGTCTCCTTTGTTGTGTCAATTCAGACCCTGGTTCTGATAGCAGTGGATCGATTTGGAGCTGTGGTTTTTCCCCTACGCTCTCCACTCATCAGTTCAAAGCTGTGTCTCTACTTCATTCTCGTAACCTGGATCGTCGGTATGGCTTTGCATTCTCCAATATTTAAAAAAGGAACGCAAAAAAAAAAAATAATAAATAATAAATAACAAAAAAAATTGTGCCGAGACCAGTAGTCGAACCCCGATCATTTTGCTTATTCCAAGATGACCATTAATACTTAGCACTTGCGCAGAAACGCCGGAAGTGAGCTTTGCGGATGAAACTCGACGACGACGACGACGACGACGACGACGAAGAAGAAGAAGAAGAAAAGCGGAGCTTATTTTCAAACTCGGGCGGTGTTCCTCGCCCGAGTAAAAATATATATTTAATTGTTCCGCAAGAGTTGACGTCGTCCTCCTTCGATCAAGTCGCCGTAATATGATTCCTTCTTGCGCTCACAGATTCATGTTTCTACATTTAAGATCATATTTAAAGAGATGATTAGGCTACCTTAAACGTTCCTTGCGTAAAGCCAGATGAATTAAATTTACGTCTGTATAACTTTGGGCACATATAAAAGCTGTTCGCCTTTATAGTTTTCCGATGTCAGTTTGGGCGCTATCTCGATAACGGGTCGGTAACAGTCCTGATAAGTATTTTAGAGTACAACTTCGGAGGCAGGTGTAGGAATTTATTTTTCAAAGATAGTCTCCATGAAATGTTTAAACTAATTGAATGTTTAGACTTCCTCTGTCCGCTGTCATCAAAAGTCGATCCCTCCCTTACACCACAGATAGCTCAATTATTTCATCGACAGTAAATCGTATTTTAGTCCCTGTAAATTTGACTCCAGATCTCATCCACGCTGGAAACATGCAAGGCGTTATCATTTTAAACAGCCAAGTTCAATTTCATCAGGTGTTTGTTTACAGGGCGCCAGCAAGGAAAGACGATTGTAAGAGAGTAATATTATCCATCAATTCGTGCTGATAGCAAGTTACAGTTAATTGAGAATAGGCAAATATTGTGGGCTGGAAGAATTAGCTATTTAGTGATTATTACGGCTCCTGTTATTAGACTTAAGTTCCTTTTGGCGGCTTTTACAGATGTGAACTTCTTAAAAAAAAAAAGGTTTGGTCACCTTTCGAGCAGAAAATAAAGAGAAGTAAACACGGACAGAAAAGAAAAAGACGAGAAAGACGTGTGAAAATAAAGGGAGAACAGAACAAAAATAACTGAAGTTCAGCCCACCAAATAATTTTTAAAGACACATTTGTTTCGAACATGGCGTAACATTTGGTGATAACGTAGCGTAGCCTGCGTATTCTACTTAGTAGCATGAGTTAGAAATGCCACTCTCGCTTCACCTACCTCACTTTTGACCCATGTTTCGGTCAAATTTAGTGGTTTTCTTTTTTTCTTTTCTGTTTTTTTTGGAAAACATTCTAAAACAAAAAAACCCGAAGAGTACATGGTTGAGGAATATTGACACGAGGGATGCTTAAAAGCTGAAGAGAAGGGGAATACATCTCATAACCCCGCTATTAACTGTCTAAAAAAACTGGATGCGGCTTTGATTGTTTAAAGGAAAGGGTGGGGCTAATGAACAACTTATTAAGATGCAAGGGGGTTATGTGTTAATATGTAAGGGGGTTATGTGACTTATTCCCCTTGCATATTAATACCTAACCCCCTTGCTTACTAACACATGATCTCCTTGCAAATGTTACTTGGTCATGTTAAAAACAACACTAAAGTTTGTGAAATGAAACTGTCCATTTCCCTTTTTTTCGCTTCTTTTACAGATTCTTTTCGCAATGTAAAGTTAAATTAAATTTGCATGTCAAATATTGCAATTAAAAAACAAAACAAAGAATGGCGTGTTGAGAGAAAGTGAGATGTTATATTTGCTACTGAATTTTTATGCCAACAAACAACTTTGCTGCACGACTTTATAATTGACGGCAGTACATGTATCTTTAATCAAGCTCAAACAATTAAATCGATTGCGTTATAGATTCATCGGGTGTGGGAGGACTGTGCCACCATCCTATTGAATCTACAGCATAAATAGAGCAACACTGGCTCTCAAACAACTGAACTTGAGAAAAGCAACACAACTATCAGGAAGTCGGCAAACATGAATACAACGATGAATGGATCGAGCTGCTCCATCTTCATTAACCCCACAGCAGCAATAATTGGGAAAACCGTTGCTTACTGTCTGATCTTTGTTGTTTCGCTGGTCGGGAATTTGTTGATAGCAATAGTTGTTTACAAAACGCAAACCTTGAGGAAACCGATAAATTATTTAATCGTCAACATGGCCATGTCCGACCTGCTGTATCCTATATTCCTATTTCCGTGGCGTCTAAGTAAGTTGTATTCTAACTCCTGGCTTATCAGTGGTCCTCTTGGTCAGGCCTTGTGCAGATTGCCTCCCTTCTTCGCAGATGTCTCCACTTATGTGTCTGTTCAAAAAGCCTGGTTCTGGTTGCAGTGGATCGATTTGGAGCTGTGTTCTTTCCTCTCCGCTCCCCACTCATCAGTTCAAAGCTGTGTCCCTACTTCATTCTCGTCACCTGGATCGTCGCTATGACATGCCACTCTCCATATCTCTTCGCCTACAAACTTGTTGAATTCAAAGGACAACTGTTTTGTTGCTGGCTTTGGAACGAAGTATTCGCAGACTCCTTCTCTAACTCAAATTACTCCTTAGCAGTCGTTGTTGTAGTGATTTACATCCCTCTCGCCTTGTTGGTCGTACTTTACTTCATCATCTTTATCAAACTCAAGTCGCAGAAGATTCCAGGCGAAAAATCAGCCAACGCTGAGCAACAGCGAGCAAAAAGAAACAGAAAAGTGCTGAAGATGGCCATTGCTATTGTGTTGGGGTTTGCACTGTGCTTAGTTCCATACAGTATTGTCCTGTTGCTACGCCACTTTGACAGTGACTTTAATTCAGCTTGTAGCTTCTTTCTCTATAAAAACATAACCTATTTTTTGGCCATCTCAAATTGTGCCATCAATCCATGCATCTGTTTTATTTTCAGTAGTAATTATCAAAGAGCTCTTAAGGGACTCCTGAAGTGTCCTAGCGGCCCAGAGCAACAGTAGCTCTCAAAACTTCTCACTGCCACATGGCGTCTCGGTTTCTAAACCTCGGGCATAAAATGAAAGCCATACCAAAGCCTAACAATGTTTGTTTCCTCAGTTTTCTGTAGGCGAACAAACTTTTGTGAAAACTGCAATACTTAATTCACGTAAGTAAAGAGAAATATTGCAAGTTTTTTTACGGGGATGACTAGTTCTGTACGCACGAAACTAAACCTTGAATAACTCAGTGAAGAGATACCTGATGTGCCGTGTAATAAAAGATAGAACTTGTACATATTTGTGAAAGGTTTTAACATGATCAATAAAACTCTTGTTGTAAATAGTCACATCAGTAAGTAAGATATTGTTCCCCGTACCATTCATTAAAAAATTAGTTGTTTCTTCATGAATGTTTTCAGTTCAAAAGATTTCAATGCATCAAAGAATAGAAATGATGAAATATGTGAAACAAGTTGAACGGATTTCAAAACCGTCCTTTGGTCGAATTTGCCTTCGTTTGTGAAACTCTAGTTAGGATGAAGAATGTTATAATCGAACTTTCTTTATAAAAGGGTATAAAATATTGCAACGTAGCACTGTACTACGTGTTATTTTCTGTCTTTCACCCATGTTCAGCGAAATTAACAATAATTTAGATACCACCAGAATGTCTTCCAGATAAAACCAATACTCTTTCTGTCTGTTAGCGCTTCCTTAGCTTTATCTCTACTGTTAAAAGGTGTCAGATCCTATATACTATTTCAAATAAGGGGGATCTTTTGGCTCCAAACTTAACTTTTCAAATTTGAATCTCTCAAATCATAATAACCCTGAGTGAGTCTTAGCTTACAAATCCTCTTTATATTCTCGGAAACTGCATTGACTTTTTCAAATTCACTCCTTTGTTATTCTGCTCGAATGATGTCACAATTTGTTACCAGGTGTGACCAATTTGTCACGTTAGGTTCAGCACGAGCGACTTTCCCGCGCGTTGTTCCCATTTTACAGCTCTAAGCAACAAAAATTTGCAAATATATAGGATTTCTTTCAGTGATCCTCTGCTCTCCTGTAAGCAATTCTTTCCCTTTCCTTGAATGCACCTGCTCTGTTACATGTTCAAAACAGGAAGCAAATAGAAAGGACAACAGCATCGGTTTACGCACACTCATTAGGTTAATAAGTTCGATTAATTGAAGTTCGACACCCGCTCTTACTTTGGCTTGCGAGACAAAAATCAATAGTCATTTGTTCATCACTCACGGGGATATTAATTACGAACCAACAAAATGACCAGCTCCCAGTTGGCTTGTTAGCTCAGTTGGTAGTGCACTGCACCGGTATCACAGACGTCGTGGGTTCGAATCCCGTACAATTTTATAGGCTTTATTTTCACTACTGCTAAAGTAGTGTTCATAACTGCGATGATCACTCACATATTCATTTATTAATCCGCAGTTCAAATATATGATTTTCATATATTCATATATAGTCAAACATGGAACATTTAACCGTTTAAGAGGAGCAAATTTTTGGCGGTGTATCTCTTGCGTTTTGTGTAATGACCAAGTCCCTGATCATTTGATCGCCAATCATTTAAAACACATGCAATTTGACGGGAGCAAATTTGTCTCATGAGCGGGGTGAACAATAAATTGAGGACATTATTTGAAAATTCTTGCAAAAGTTCTTAAAGAAACGTTGCTACGAGGAATTTGCAAACAAACAAGAGAAATACCCAACCGTTTAATTTACGCACATACATTAATAAAGATACAGGTGGTCCAATTTAAGGAAAACATTAGTTGTCCGACACTTGCTCTTCATTGCGGGTAAAACAAAAATTACTAAACAGGGAACACTTAAGTTTTTAAGAGGAGCAATTTTTGGCGCTGTATCCCTGGGGTTTTGTGTAATGACTGAGTCTCTCATCTTAAGATCACCAAACATTTGAAACGTGCTATTTGACGGGATGAAATTGTTCTTACCTGTGCGTGAACAACAAACAGTGAGGAGAACATCATGGTAAACTTCTAAAAAAAAAGGTGTTGGGAATTTTTTATTTACCGGAGTGGGGATAGGGAGGTAGAAGGGGAATGTTGGGGGTGTCTCTTTGTGGGGGTGGAGGGTATCGGGGGTGTACGCAGAAAAGGTTCTTCACGAAACACGGCTGTAAGGCAATTTTAGACAAACGACAACAATTACCACAATTTCGGGATCATGTATCCCAGAACTATATTCCATAAACGGTCGATGAACTCCAAGCTATGATCTGTACCAAGTTTCAATATTGTACTGAAATACAACCGATCTCGTTTAGGTTGCCTCTCTACAAAATAATACTCTGTGGGAATAAAAACAAAAAATATAAATTTAATTGTTCCGCAAGAGCTGACGTCCTCCTTCGATCAGGTCGCCGTAACATGATTCCTTTATGCGCTCACAGCTTCATGTTTCTACATTTGAGATCAAATTTAAAGAGGTGATTAGGATACCTTTTAAAAACGCTGATTAGGATACCTTTTAAAAACGCCCCTTACGTAAAGCCAGATTAAGTAAATTTACGTTTGTATAACGTTGGGCAGAAATAAAAGCGGTTTATAGCGCCTTTATAGCGCCTTTATAGGCTTGGCTAAATCTATATATTATGATCCATCGATTCGTGCCGAAAGCAAGTTAGAGTTAATTGATAATAGGCAAATAATTGCGGGCTGGAAGAATTAGCTATTTAGTTGTAATTATTACGGCTCCTGTTGTTAGACTTAAGTTCCTTTTAGCGGCTTTTACAGATGTAAACGTCTTTTAAAAAGTGCATCGTCACCTTTCGAGCAGAAAATTGAGAGAAGGAAACACGGACAAAGCAGAAAAAGACGAGAAAGACATATGTAAAAATAAAGGGAGAACAGAACAAAAATAACTGTACTTCAGCCCACCAAATGATTTTTAAACACACATTTGTTTCGATCATGACGTAAAATTTGGTGATCACGTAGCGTAGGCTGCGTACTCTATTTTGGACGGCTTGGCCGTACTGCTTAGTAACATGAGTTAGAAATACCACTCTCACTTCACGTAGCTATTTTTGACCCATTTTCCGGTAAAACTTCAATTTTTTTTTTTTTTTTGGAAAAAATACCAAAAAAAAACCGAAGAGTGCATGGTTGAGGAATATTGACAAGAGGGATTTCTAAAGCGAAAGAGAACTGCCCAGGGAAGCACGAGCCGTAAGCGAGATTTTTTAACGCACATTTCTTTACCCCCTGTATTAAATGAACTTATTTTTACTTTGGCTCGAATTCCTTTGTTTTGCCACGGGGGATTATATCTCATAACCCCGCTATTAACTGTCTGACAAGCTGGGTGCGGCTTTGATTGTTTAAAGGGAAGAGTGGGGCTAATGAACAACTAATTAAGATGCAAGGGGGTTATGTGATAATATGCAAGGGGGTTAAGTGACTTATTCCCCTTGAATATTAATATATAAGCCCTTGCTTACTAACACATGATCTCCTTGCAAATGTTACTTGGTAATGTTAAAAACAACACAAGACAGATAGATGCCTGAGGTCACGATACGGAATGCTTTTTGTCAGGGCACTGCAATTGTTGGTCACTACATTCCACAGGACTGAGCCTCTAAACGCGACAGAGTCTTTCAAGTAACGCGTGTTGAAGCGTGGAACAATTAAAGAAGCGCAAGTCCGGGTTGAATAATTGGTGACCCGTTTCTTAGAAATCAGATCGATTAATGTGACACTTTGTGAAATGAAACTGTCCATTTCCCTTTTTTTCGCTTCTTTTTACAGATTCTTTTCGCAATGTAAAGTTAAATTAAATTTGTATGTCAAATATTGCAATTAAAAAACAAAACAAAGAATGGCGTGTTGAGAGAAAGTGAGATGTTATATTTGCTGTTGGATTCTTATGCCAACAAACAACTTTGCTGACTATATAATTGACGGCAATATTTTTAATCAAGCTCAAACAATTAAATCGATTGCGTCATAGATTCATCGGGTGTGAGAGGATTATGCCACCATCCTATTGAATCTACAGCATAAATAGAGCAACGCTGGTTCTCAAACAACTGAATTTGTGAAAAGCAACACAACTGTCAGAACGTCGACAAACATGAATACAACGGTGAATGGATCGAGCTGCTCCATCTTCATTAACCATACAGCAGCGATAATTTGGAAAACCGTTGCTTACTGTCTGATCTTTGTTGTTTCGCTGGTCGGGAATTCCTTGATAGCAATAGTTGTTTACAAAACGCAAACCTTGAGGAAACCGATAAATTATTTCATCGTCAACATGGCCATGTCCGATCTGCTGTATCCTATATTCCTGTTTCCGAGTAATCTAAGTCAGTTGTACTCTAACTCCTGGCTTATCAGTGGTCCTCTTGGTCAGGCCTTGTGCAGATTGCCTCCCTTCTTCGCAGATGTCTCCACTTATGTGTCTGTTCAAAGCCTGGTTCTGGTTGCAGTGGATCGATTTGGAGCTGTGTTCTTTCCTCTTCGCTCCCCACTCATCAGTTCAAAGCTGTGTCCCTACTTCATTCTCGCCACCTGGATCGTCGCTATGACATGCCACTCTCCATATCTCTTCGCCTTCAAAGTTTTTGAATTCAAAGGACAACTGCTTTGTCGCTGGCTTTGGAACGAAGTATTCGCAGACTCCTTTTCTAACTCAAATTACTTCTTAGCAGTGGTTGTTGTAGTGATTTACATCCCTCTCGCCTTGTTGGCCGTACTTTACTCTATCATCCTTATCAAACTCAAGTCGCAGAAGATTCCAGGCGAACAATCAGCCAACGCTGAGAAACAGCGAAAGAAAAGAAACAGAAAAGTGCTGAAGATGGCCATTGCTATTGTGTTGGGGTTTGCACTGTGCTGGGTTCCATTCAGTATTGTCCTGTTGCTATTCTTATTTGACGTTGACATTATTTCAGCCTGTAGCTTATTTCTCTATAAAAACATAACCTTTTTTTTGGCCATCTCAAATTGCGCCATCAATTCATGCATATGTTTTATTTTCAGTAGTAATTATCAAAGAGCTCTTAAGGGACTCCTGAAGTGTTCCTACGGCAACAGAGCAACAGTAGCCTGCGTCGCAGACGTAACAAAACCCCGGTTAGTAACGTCTGCGAAGCAGCGCCAAATTCCTTGTTCTGTACCAGAATTTGAGTACGCGTTATGATTGGCTCGTTAACAAAAGCCTTTTGTTGACGAGCCAAAAATAACGCGTACTCAAATTCTGGTACAGAACAAGGAATTTGGCGCTGCTTCGAAGACGTTACTAACCGGGGTTTTGTTACGTCTGCGACGCAGGCTAAGCAACTATAGCTCTCAAAACTTCTCACTGCCACATGGCGTCTCAGTTTCTAAACCCCAGGCATAAAATGAAAGCCATACGAAAGCCTAACAATGTTTATTCCTCAGTTTTCTGTAGGCGAACAAACTTTTGTGAAAACTGCAATATTTAATTCACGTAAGTAAAGCGAAATTGTAATTTTATTATAGGGATGACTAGTTCTGTACGCAAGAACCTAAACCTTGAATAACTCAGTGAAGAGATACCTGATGTGTCGTGTAATATAAGACAGAAGTTGTACATACTGATTTGTGAAAGGTTTTAACATGATCAATAAAACTCTTGTTGTAACTAGTCACATCAGTAAGTAAGATATTGTTCCTCGTACCATTCATTAAAAAGTTAGTTGTTTCTTCATGAACGTTTTCAGTTCAAAAGATTTCAATGCATAAAAGAATAGAAAATACTACTGAAAAAGGGCATAAACTTTTAAAAGATTGATTTCCTCCTGACAAAATGCTAGCTTGTAAATGAGCAAAGAACATTAATCTGTCGACGAAAAGAATTGTAATTAAACCTGTTATGACTTGTAACATGACCTAACTTTGACTTTCTAAAAGCCCGTTTTTAGCTCGTGGAGAGCTATCGGGATGGTTGGGGAATCAGGATGTCAGACGTAAACAATGGAAAATTTGTAATCGATTTCCGATCGTCTCAAGTTCGGCAGGCGCTTTAATGCATTCGTTTAATGGTCGTTAAGAATGCTTTTATTCGTCAAGCACATTCAAGGGACAAACAAACTTTATTCTGTCCTGTATTTCTCTGATATTAAAAAAGCTTTCGGTCACTATTAGGTTGTTCTGACTTTAATTAGGCTTGTGTTTCGTGTACCGGGATCACTAATTTGTTCATTACAAAGGCAATCAAAAGTTGTTTTATCTGATAAGAATAGCGTATTCCCGAGCATTGTGACGGCATGAGGGCATGATCTAGACACCCGTTTTAAGAATTCTCATATGCTCAAAGACTCTTCGTGGTTGCTGTGTAAAAATTTTTGTTTTCATTCGCTGACACTTTATGTTTTCACGTATTCGAATGCTAAATAAAGGCAAACAAATGTTCATGGTGTCATATGTTCAATCAAACGTAACGCAGTGGGAAATAAAGATAATTGTAGCCGCTGTATACGAACTCAGCACTCTACTTTATTCATGTCACTTTGATACTCGTCCCGTACGGTACACAAACTCCGTCCCAGAACGGTTCTTATAAAGGAAAATTACAAAAATATATTAAGAATAAGACGACAGAAAGCTTGCAACAATACAGGAAACATGCGGCCAAAATACAAACGTACCTTATCGGTGACTCTACGTACGACACAGAAAAAAACTACCAGCAGCGAAAAACAAACTAAACAACCTGGCATACACTATAAGCAACAAGGCGAAAATGAAAAACTTGCACAAAAAAGATTGGCTTTTAAAAACTAAGACAAACAAAAGGTGTGAGCGTACATGGACATGAAAAAGTTACGTAATGAAACAAAAGGAAAAACAAATAAAAGTATCTGCAAAATATTCCTCACTTATTTGTCTTCGTTCTGAACTACTGTACTTCGAGCAAAATAATTTTAAACAAATTTTGGCTTACATATGGAAATAAGAGAATATTTTGTTTCGTCTGTATGCAAATTTTTGACGTCTGCTCACAATATCTGGCCGGTTTTTCACGGTTTTTCCAGCCAGTTTATCGGTAGTAATTTAAAAGCAGCTGTGATAGGTTATTTGCTTGTTTATTATAACAACGGCATGGACAACAGCCTTTTGAATTCGTGTTTACCGGTTTTTTTCCTTTGTTAAGCACATGCGTATGCAAATTAGGGAAGCGATCAAGAAACAAAGGGTTCCGTGTATAATACGCAGCGCAAATTTCATGAAAAAAAATCTTAGGAAAAAAGTGTGCATTCTACACCGGTAAATACGGTAAACTGTTACTTGGTATTACAGTATTTATTGAACAAACTACTCTTCTACTTGAGTGGTTTCAAAACTCTCATTCCACGTATATATAATAAATGAACAATAGTCAAGATACAACAAACGAATCAAATCGTAAAACAGAAAAATGTATTACACTGCATTTCAATCCACTCTATAGGCTTGATAATTCCCTATATCACCTCCCAGTCACAGTATCTTACTTACTCCACGAGCTTACCTAAGGATGCCTTTGATTGTTTTTCTCTCGCGACTTCGTCGCTCGTTTAAGTCGACTTGGCAGCAAGTCTAGACCTAACTGAGACACTTTGCTGAACGGTTATAACAGCTCTTTGTGACTTTGGATGAAAACTATGTGAAACAAGTTGAACGAATTTCAAAGCTGTCCGTTGGTCGAATTTGCCTTCGTTTGTGAAACTCTAGTTAGGATGAAGAATGTTATAATCGAACTTTCTTTATAAAAGGATATAAAATATTGCAACGTAGCACTGTACTATGTGTTATTTTCTGTCTTTCACCCATGTTCAGCGAAATTAACAATAATTTAGATACCACCAGAATGTCTTCCAGATAAAACCAGTACTCTTTCTGTCTGTTAGCGCTTCCTTAGCTTTATCTCTACTGTTAAAAGGTGTCAGATCCTATATACTATTTTAAATAAGGGGGATCTTTTGGCTCCAAATTTAAGCTTTTCAAATTTGAATCTCTCAAATCATAATAACCTTGAGCGAGTCTTAGCTTACAAATCCTCTTTATATTCTCGGAAACTGCATTGACTTTTTTAAATTCACTCCTTCGTTATTCTGCTCGAATGATGTCACAATTTGCCTTACGCCTTGTTACCAGGTGTGACCAATTTGTCACGTTAGGTTCAGCACGACCGACTTTCCCGTGCGTTGTTCCCATTTTACAGCTCTAAGCAACAAAAATTTGCAAATATATAGGATTTCTTTCAGTGATCCTCTGCTCTCCTGTAAGCAATTCTTTCCCTTTCCTTGAATGCACCTGCTCTGTTACATGTCCAAAGCAGGAAGCAAATAGAAGCGACAACAGCATCGGTTTACGCACACTCATTAGGTGAATAAGTTCGGTTAATTGAAGTTCGACACCCGCTCTTAATTCGGCTTCCGAGACAAAAATCAATAGTCATTTGCTCATCACTCACGGGGATATTAATTACGAACCAACTAAATGACCAGCTCCCAGTTGGCTTGTTAGATCAGTTGGTAGTGCACTGCACCGGTATCGCAGACATCGTGGGTTCGAATCCTGTACAATTTTATAGGCTTTATTTTCACTACTGCTAAAGTAGTGTTCATAACTGCGATGATCACTCACATATTCATTTATCAATCCGCAGTTCAAATATATGATTTTCATATATTGATATATAGTCAAACATGGGGCATTTAACTTTTTAAGAGGAGCAAATATTTGGCGGTGTATCTCTGGCGTTTTGTGTAATGACCGAGTCCCTGATCATTTGATCGCCAAACATTTAAGACACATGCAATTTGATGGGAACAAATTTGTCTCATGAGCGGAGTGAACAATAAATTGAGGACATCATTTGAAAATTCTTGCAAAAGTTCTGAAAGAAACGTTGCTTCAAGGCATTTGCAGACAAACAAGAGAAATACCCAACCGTTATACAGGTGGTCCAATTTAAGGAAAACATTAGTTGTCCGACACTTGCTCTTCATTGCGAGTAAAACAAAAATTACTAAACAGGGAACACTTAAGTTATTAAGAGGAGCAAATTTTGGCGCTGTATCCCTGGGGTTTTGTGTAATGACTGAGTCTCTCATCTTAAGATCACCGAACATTTGAAACGTGCTATTTGATGAGATGAAATTGTTCTTACCAGTGCGTGAACAACAAACAGTGAGGAGAACATCATGTTAAACTTCTAAAATAAAAGGTGTTGGGAATTTTTTTACTTATCGGAGTGGGGATGGGGAGATGGAGGGGGAATGTTGGGGGTGTCTCTTTGTGGGGGTGGAGGGTATCGGGGGTGTACGCAGAAAAGGTTCTTCACGAAACACGGCTGTAAGGCAATTTCAGACAAATGACAACAATTACCACAATTTCGGGACCATGTATCTTAGAACTATATTCCATAAACGGTCGATAAACTCCAAGCTATGACCAGTACCCAGTTTCAATATTGTACTGAAATACAACCGATCTCGTTTAGGTTGCCTCTCTACAAAATAATACTCTGTGGGAATAAAAACAAAAAATATATATTTAATTGTTCCGCAAGAGCTGACGTCCTCCTTCCATTAGGTCGCCGCAACATGATTCCTTTATGAGCTCACAGCTTCATGTTTCTACATTTAAGATCAAATTTAAAGAGGTGATTAGGATACCATTTAAAAACGCTCCTCACGTAAAGCCAGATGAAGTAAATTTACGTTTGTATAACGTTGGGCAGAAATAAAAGCGGTTCGCCTTTATAGCGCCTTTATAGGCTTGGCTAAATCTATATATTATGATCCATCAATTCGTGCCGAAAGCAAGTTAGAGTTAATTGATAATAGGCAAATAATTGCGGGCTGGAAGAATTAGCTATTTAGTAATTATTACGGCTCCTGTTGTTAGACTTAAGTTCCTTTTAGCGGCTTTTACAGATGTAAACGTCTTTTAAAAAGTGCATCGTCACCTTTCGAGCAGAAAATTGAGAGAAGGAAACACGGACAAAGCAGAAAAAGACGAGAAAGACATATGTAAAAATAAAGGGAGAACAGAACAAAAATAACTGTACTTCAGCCCACCAAATGATTTTTAAACACACATTTGTTTCGATCATGACGTAAAATTTGGTGATCACGTAGCGTAGGCTGCGTACTCTATTTTGGACGGCTTGGCGTACTGCTTAGTAACATGAGTTAGAAATACCACTCTCACTTCACGTAGCTCATTTTTGACCCATTTTTCGGTAAAATTTAATGGTTTAACCGAAGAGTGCATGGTTGAGGAATATTGACAAGAGGGATTTCTAAAGCGAAAGAGAAGTGCCCAGGGAAGCACGAGCCGTAAGCGAGATTTTTTTTAACACACATTTCTTTACCCGCTGTATTAAGGGCCCATTGAAGTATCTCGTTGCTAAGGTACACGGTTGCTAACCAAGTGCAATTTCACTTCCGGTCAGCCCAAATTTTTTCGCGCGCTTTCTTCGGCGTCGGCCGGTCGCTGGCTCGTTCAAGTCGCCGGTAACAACAACAAATACAAGATCGAAAACCTTTTGTTTACATTTTTATTAATTGATTTTCGGAGGCACCCAACGAGCCAAATCAACCAAAAGCTGTGGAAAGGAATTTTTAAGTACCTTACGGTGTTTGAAGTCTGTTTTAAGTGATGTTTTTGTTAGCTAGAAAAATTTCATCTGTTCGGACTCCTTAGCTGAAGTTTTAATTGCCCGAAAATGTTAGGGAACAAAATCTTCCTTTGAGAAAATTCAAGCTGAAATGAACTTTCCACGAACTTTCTAGGGAATAATTTTCTTTCCGAAAATGTTAGCTGACGTTTTTAACTGCCAAAAACAGCAATTATGACCTTTCCGAAAACCTCAAGGGCCATTATTTCCCCATTGCGAATCTTTTAGGCCGAGTGCACTCTTTAATCGACACCGAATGCCCAAGGCGAACTACCCTCCACCGAACAGATATCTACCGAAACTTGTCGTTTGGTGCCCCTGAATTTTCTGCTTTACGTTTACAACATGTGAGTCGTACCTTTATTTTTGAAACTTGAGTGTTCTGCTTGAAAATGTCATCCACGTACGGACGTAAACAGAAAGCCGCAGCGATGGTTGCATGTCGATGGGGAAATCTCGAAAAGGTGAGAGTAAAAGATTACCAGTGTCAGGTTGGAAATCGAAATCTCAAAGATGCGGAGACACAAACTGAAATTAGTACTGCGCTATCATCACCTGCAAACTTCAAAAGAAACTCTGTGTCCGCGGCCTTTTTGACCGCTCCGATCTTGCGATAAAACTGTGCGATCCTGTGAACCTGTGTCCTTGAACTGTCCTTCCGAACCTGAGAAACTCCATTGTTTAAATATAACACAAATAAACGAAGCTCACCCAAGACAGCATGGAGCAAAAGACGGTGAGCATCCTTGAAAGCAGCTCTAGATCACAAGAATTTCATTCTTACATCAAAAATTAATGCTAACCACTTTAACCACTCGATAGAAAGCCTGACTGATAATGGAGAGCTCGAAACTTGTGATGGACAACTTCTCTTTACAACATCAGCCTCGCTTGAGAACCTAGTTAACAGTAATTTAAGTAATCTACAACACCGTGACTGTGAAAAAGAAAGTGAATTCGAATTTTGTTCGATAAAACAAAACATAGATGTGACTGGCCACAATGCTTAGGCACCAGGCCGCTGAAAATTCGCTCGCCACTTCCGGTGCCGCGAAAAAATTGACTTTTCTCCCCGAGAGATAATTGTAGTTGCTGGATGTTAAAACAATTCGAAAGAATATCATATTTTCTTGGAATTCAAGCATGGGATTTGCGACAAAATGAAAAACAAAAAAATTATGCTCAAAAGAGTGGTCAAAGAAGCACATTTTCCATTCTAATTTTTTTATTTTTTACCATAAGCCAAAACGCATGCTTAAATTTCTTCAAAACGGCTTTTGTATTGTTACTGTACAGAAAATGAGGGTAAAAGGTTTAAGCCATTTAGTTAAAATGCATTTTTCTGTTTCTGGTCACGTGACATTGGGCGTGGTCCGATGACGTAATGCACTGGACCATATTTGCCCCCCATGGGTATTGTCCAAATTTGGTCCAATTGAAGCATACATGTGCAGAGTTATAGCAAATTCATTTTTCCCTAGCAACGGCATCAAAAGATACTTTAATGGGCCCTTAAATGAACTTATTTTTACTTTGGCTCGAATTCCTTTGTTTTGCCACATGGGATTATATCTCATAATCCCGCTATTAACTGTCTGACAAGCTGGATGCGGCTTTGATTGTTTAAAGGAAAGGGTGGGGCTAATGAACAACTAATTAAGATGCAAGGGGAGTTATGCGTTCATATGCAAGGGGGTTATGTGACTTATTCCCCTTGCATATTAATACATAACCCCCTTGCATACTAACACATAACCCCCTTGCTTACTAACACATGATCTCCTTGCAAATGTTACTTGGTAATGTTAAAAACAACACTAGATAGATAGATAGATAGATAGATAGATAGATAGATAGATAGATAGATAGATAGATAGCCTTTATTTTAAAACGATGAGTATTAAAGCTACATGAGCTTATGGGGTCGTTTGCAATTACATGTAACTAATCACCTACTAAACTAAAAAACTTAAAACTAGGGGTATATACAGAAAGAACGTTTGAACTTAAATCAGCGGTGCTAACAAATATGAAATTGTGAACATAAATTTAAGTATATACAAAGTCATCTTTTCTAAAATTACAAGTGGACACAGACGTTATCTTGGAGCTAAATTCATTAAAATTAACTAGAGATTTAAGCTTTAGCCTGAGGTCACGATACGGAATGTTTTTGTTAGGGCACTGTAATTATTGGTCACTGCATTCCACAGGACTGAGCCTCTAAACGCGACAGAGTCTTTCATGTAACCAGTGTTGAAGCGTGGAACAATTAAAGAAGCGCAAGTCCGGTTTGAATGATTTGTGGCCCGTTTCTTTGAAATCAGATCGATTAATGTCACACTTTGTGAAATGAAGCTGTCCATTTCCCTCTTTTTCGCTTCTTTTTATAGATTCTTTTCGCAATGTAAAGTTAAATCAAATTTGTATGTCAAATATTTAAAAAACAAAACAAAGAATGGCGTGTTGAGAGAAAGTGAGATGTTATATTTGCTATTGGATTCTTATGCCATCAAACAACTTTGCTGACCTTATATTTGACGGCAGTACATGTATCTTTAATCAAGCTCAAACAATTAAATCGATTGCGTCATAGAATCATCGGGTGTGGGAGGACTGTGCCACCATCCTATTGAATCTACAGCATAAATAGAACAACAGTGGCTCTCAAATAAATGAATTTAAGAAAAGCAACACAACTATCAGGAGGTCGGCAAACATGAATACAACGGTGAATGGATCGAGCTGCTCCATCTTCATTAACCCCACAGCAGCAATAATTGGGCCAACCGTTGCTTACTGTCTGATCTTTGTTGTTTCGCTGGTCGGGAATTCGTTGATAGGAATAGCTGTTTACAAAACGCAAACCTTGAGGAAACCCATCAACTTTTTCATCGTGAACATGGCCATGTCTGACCTGCTGTATCCTATTTTCTTGTTTCCGTGGTGGATCACTCAATTGTACTCTAACTTCATGCTTATTAGTGGTCCTCTTGGTCAGGCCTTGTGCAAACTGCCTCCCTTCCTTGGAGATATCTACTTTGTTGTGTCGATTCAGAGCCTGGTTCTGATAGCAGTAGATCGATTTGGAGCTGTGGTACTTCCCCTACGCCCTCCACTCATCAGTTCAAAGCTGTGTCCCTTCTTCATTCTCGTTACCTGGATTGTCGGTATGGCTTTCCACTCTCCATATTTCTTCACCTTCAAACTTGTTGAACATGAAGGAGAACTGCTTTGTCTCCGTCATTGGAATGAAGTGTTCGGAGAGTCCTCTCTTCCTCGTTACTTCCTAACAGGCTGTGTTGTATTTCTTTACATCCCTCTCGCCTTGTTGGTCGTACTTCACTCCATCATCCTTATCAAGCTCAAGTCGCAGAAGATTCCAGGCGAACAATCAGCCAACGCTGAGCAACAACGAGCCCAAAGAAACAGAAACGTGCTAAAGATGGCCATTGCTATCGTGTAGGGGTTTGCACTGTGCTGGGTACCTTGGAGTATTATCGCGTTGCTACGCTTCTTTGACAGTGACATTATCTCAGCTTGTAGCTTTTTTATCTCTTGTAACATTGTCTAGTTTATGGCCCGCTCAAATTGTGCCATCAATCCATGGATCTGTTTTATTTTTAGTAGTAATTATAAAAGATCTCTCAAGAGACTCCTGAAGTGTTCAAGCGGCACAGATCAGCAGTAGGTCTTAAAAATTCTCACTGTGATATGTCTCGATTTCTGAACCTCCCAGGAACAACATGATTTCCATCAAAGCCTACTTATGTTTGTGTTTTCAATTTTTTGTATTCAAACAAACTCTAGTGAAAACTGAGATATTTCACCTAAGTAAAACGATCTGATGTGAGTAAATTTTGTACAGGAATCACTAGTTCTAATTCTGTGCCCACGAACCGAAAACTTGAATAAGTGAAGAGATACCTTGTATGCCGTGCAATATAAGATATAACTGGTAAATATGAATACCACTTGGTGAAAGGTTTTAACATGTTAATGAAGCTTACCTTGTAAATAGCCACCTAAATAAGACATTGTTCATCGTCCCATGCATTTAAAATATTGGTTGTTTCTTCAATAATTTTTAAAAGATTCCAGTGCATGAAGAATAGAACATACTAAAAAGGCACATAACTGTAAATAAACCTGTTGTCACCTGTAACACGACTTAGTTGACTTGAGACACTTTGCTGAACGGTTCAGTATTAACCGTTCTTTGTGACTCTGGATGCAAACTATGCGAAACTTTCAAAACCGTTGTTTGGTCGAGTTTGCGGCTGAGACATTGTTGGTATTTGCGAAACTCCAGTTAGGGTGAGGAATGTTATACTCGAACTTCCTTTATAAAAACGAATAGAATATTGTAACGTAGCAGTGTAATAATGGTTCTCTTCTGTCTTTCGCCCAAGTTTCAGCGAATTGACAGTAATTTAGATACCCTCAGAATGTCTTGTTTATAAACCCCACACTCTTTCTGTCTATTAGCTCTTCCGTTATTTCTGTTTTAAAAGGTATCAGATGCCACTGTTTTAAAACAAAACGAGATCTATTGGCCCCAAATTGAAGCTCTTCAAATTTAAATCTCTCAAATTATAAGTCTGAGGGGGTTTTGGTGAGTGAAATCCTCTTTATATTCTCGGAAACTGCATTGGGTTTTTATAAATTAACCCCTTCGTACGTTTTGCTCGAATGATCTCATAGTAGTTGCTTGGCGCCTTGTTACTAGGTTTAACTCATTTGTCACGTTCCCTGTCATTTGTTAGGTTCAGCACGAGCGAGTTCCCATGCGTTGCTTCTCTTTTACAGCTCTAAACCACAAAAATTGTAAATTTTATAGGATTTCTTTTATCCTCTGCTCTCCTATAAACAATCATTTCGTTTTCCTTGAATGCACCTGCTCAGTCACAAGTTCAAAAACAGGAAGCGCATAGGGAAGACAACAGCATCGGTTTACGCACATTTATTTATAAACTAAATGTGGTTCAATTTAAGAAAAACATTATTTTAAAAAGTTTGGCTAATTTTCTTATAGCACGCGCTCTTAATTTGGCGGGAGAGACAAAGATTAATAAGCATATAACATTTAACATTTTAAGAGGAGCAAACTTTTGGCGGTGTAGCTCTAGCGTTTTATGTACTGAATGACTGACTCCCTGATCATTAGATCGCCAAACATTTGCAACATGTGCTATTTGACGGGATAAACTGTTTTTCTTACCTGTGCGTGAACAACAGTGAGGAGAACATCTTGTTCAACTTCTGAAAAAAGGTGTTGAGAATTTTTTTCTATTTCGGAGTGGAGATGGCAATGTGTAGGGGCGGATGTGGGTGTGTGTGTGTGTCGGGGGGGGGGGGGGGGGGGCGCTGTCGCGGGTGTGGGAAAAAGAGGTTCTTCCCGAAACACGGCTGTAAGGCAATTTCAGAAAAACACGAGGAATACTCAACGATTACCAGGAATCCGGGATCATATATCCCAGAACTATATTTCATGAACGGTCGCAAAATTCGAAGCTATGATCTGTACTCAGTTTCAATATTGTATTGAAGGAGGCTAGAAATGTTTTGGAGTATCTTACTGACTACAGGCGATTCCTGATGGAAACTAAGATTGCTGCCGCGTTTTTGTTTTGTTTCGTTTTGTTCTGGTGTTGTTTTGTTTTCGTTAGTGTTTTGGTTTTGTTTTGTCCACATTTGTTTAGGTTTAGTGGTTTCGAGTTTTGAGAAAAACAAAATATAGAAGTTTGTCTAAGAGTGCACTCTCTGCTTCACCATTTTAGCCCCTTTTTAAACATTTTCAACAAATCTTTGTAGCCTCGGAGCTCCTATCAGCTCTAACTTTCAGTGGTGGGGATAGTGTCGCAGCCCTATTGTTTTAGGGCTAGGGTCCATTGTTTGTGTTGTTTGTTCTTTTTTCTCACCCGAAGGGTGGTCTCCAATCAGGTGAGACCTTGTAAGAGCTGCGAGGTGCCCCGAACCTTTACCTAGCTCAGTTGGTCTACTATGAGCTCGATTGGTTTAAATTTGATATTGGCGGCCATATGCTTGAGCCGGTTGGATTTTCTTTTCTATCAAGTTTTCAAATTCTCTCCGCCTATTAATTAATTCTCAAGTTTATTTCATTACTTCCCTACAAAGAATACTACTCTGTGAGAAAAAGAACAAAACATATATTTATTAGTTCCCTAAGAACTTTCGTCCTCCTTCGATCTACCAGAATTCACGACGCCCTAGCATGATTCCTTCTTGCGCTCACAGTTTCTTGTTTGTGCATTTAAGATCAAATTTAAAGAGGTGATTAGGACACCTTAAACGTTTCTTACGTAAAGCCGCGGGTGAATTAAATTTTACGCTTCTATAAGTTTTTTTCAAAAATAAGATTAGTTCGCTTTTATCCTAAATAAATGTCAGTTTCGCCGCGATCTCGATGTTAGGCTTGATTAACAGATCTGATGAGTATTTTAGATGACAACTTAGAGGCAGGTTTATTAATTTATTTTTCAAAGGTGGACTCTCCATGAAATGTTTAAACTAATTGAATATTAAGACTTCCTTTGCACGCTCTGATCAAAAGTCGATCTCTCCTTACACCAAGGATAGCTCAATTATTTCACCAACAGTTAAGCGCATTTTAGTCCCTGTATATTTGACACCAGATCTCTTCCACGCTGGAGAAAAGGCGTTATCATTTTTAAACAGCCAAATTAGTTAGTGGGCGCTCAATTACAACAGGTGTTTGTATAGAGTGCGCCAGCAAGGAATAACGATTGTCATAGAAAAATATTGTCCATCAATTTGAGTAACCACAGAGTTAATTGAGAATAGCAAGCTTTGTGGGCTGGAATGATTAGCTATTTTGCGTATGTTCCTTTCGGCGGCTTTTACAGATGTAAACTTCTTTTCCGAAGTGGTCACGTTTCTAACAGAAAGTAAAGAGAAGGAAACACGGACAAAGCAGAAAACGACGGGAAAGACGCGTATGAAAATAAAGGGAGATCAGAACAAACAAAACTATAGTTCGGCCCCCAAACAACTTTTAAACACATACTACCTGTTTCAAATATGGCAGGAAATGTGATGATCACGTACGGCTTAGAAAGTATATCCTCTTTGGACGGCCTAGCCGTAATGCTTAGTAACATGAGTTTCGTAAGAAATGCCGCTCTGGCTTCACGCCTTTTTTGCTGTTTTGCGGCCAAATGTAAATGTTTTTGGGAAGATTACTTTACTTTTTTGACAAATTTGTCTTCCAAAAACACTCTTCATTCAGGTTTAGCGACGTTCAACATGATTTCTACTTAGAACGGGAGTCACTTTTTGAAATAAAATTTCTTTCAATTCGCCTTCTCGTATCACAAACACATTCCATCTTTTTTTTTCGTGTATACACCTGCTACGAAACTAATTGTGTGCAACTGCCTATGGTAGATGCACTGGAGGCAAACAAGAGAGATCTTTGCACGCTATTATACAAGTACTTTCAGAAAAATTCAAATACCAAAAACATATATTTGATTGATGTGTTTTGCTAATGATGCAAACCCCAGTCTTATAAAGCGAGAAATAAAATGTAGGGAAGGTCTCTACAGGAGTTTATCGCATGCCTGACGTTTCTGATCTATTTTGACGCTTACCTTTGTTCACATTTCTTTCAATTCTCTTTATGACTCTTTAGTGCCGTGCCATATGTGCAGCTACTAAAGAAAAACAAAACCCACTGAGTGCATTTTTGAGGAATATTGGCACGAGGGAATTTTGAACAATGAGAGTCTAGAGAAGCACAAGCCGTAAGCGAGTGCGTTTAGCGCGTTTTGAGCGTTTCTTTGCAGTTGTTAACCTTTCTTTGCCTCCTACATTAAATGTACATGTTGCAGGTTTTAAAAAAATAGCAGCTTGTCTTCTGTTTAAAATTTATTGTCTTGTATTGGTTTGGAAACTCTAATCAGATCCAAAAGCATAAAATTTATCTTTTTCCCGTTGATTTACTATGCGTGACAGGAAAAATGTCCCTCCCTCGTCGACTGAACGACATATGACTCTAAGAGTGTATTGATGCCAGCATCCTTGTGAATCTTCAGCATAAATAGAGCAACACTGGCCCTAAAACAACTGAATTTGATAGAAGCAACAAAACTATCTGAAATTCAGCAAACATGAGTACAAAGGTGAATAGACCGAGCTGCTCCTTCTCCCTGAACTCTAATAGGCCTGTCCCGATTGCACTGGAAAAATCGCCAAAAATTGCTCAAATAGTGCTCAATTTTTATAAAAAGTGCTTGAAATTTAGAAATAGTGCACGAAAGTTGCTCTCAGTTATTTATTATTCCCTCATGAGCGGCTGTTCATACATATTCCTAGTTTTATCAAACTTTTAACTCTCGCTTTCTATTACTTAGGTGACCATTAAGTATAACAACGTTTGTCGAACTAAAACTCAGTCAGTAAAGTACACAGCATCACAGAGCATCACAGAGCTGTATAGCTGCAACTGCTACTCTCTCTTCGATCTATTGTATCGAAACATCACAGAAGCTTCAATAAAATCTTGTAGAGCACTGTCTTGCTTGGGGTTAAGTAGACTGAAAACTTGTTCAGCTGCACTAAAAGGACGCCACACACGAGGGGAATATTCGCAGAGCAGGGTCACAGGGAATATTCCCCTGAAGAGTTCAGACGATGAAACCAGTTACAGGGACAAAAGGGTTTACACGGGGGGAACGGAATAATATAAATTTTAGTCTTTTTGACTGAAATTCACGAAAAATAGACGAGAAATGAGCCGCGGAGTCAAGATCAGTCGTGGGCTCAAGAAAGTTAATTAAAATTATAACACGCAGTAAATAACGAGCCGCAAAATACGTTGAAATAAACCAGCGTATGCTCATAACGCCTCACATTGTTCGTCCATAAACTTAAAAGTGTTTGTAAGTTGCAGTTTCGGTAAGATTTTCTTTTTAGAGTTGAAGGAAGGATGTTTTATTCAGCAAAAACAGATAAAAATAAAAGAAAATCTACTGAAAGTGTGAAATTGTTCGCAGGGAATTTTCCCACGTTGTTATTTATTATACTTTTACGCACAGTTCACACAAACGTTTTGAGAAACACGAGCCAATCAAAATCGACTGTTCCAACTGTTAAAAGAACCATAGCTCGTGCATTTCCATGACAACAGTCAGCCAGTCAGGCGACAAGCTGGAATTATTCAAATTCATGATAATAGAATCACGAGGCTTTACTGAAAGCGTTTCAAACACAAAATATTGCAATTAACATATGGAAACTTGTGAAAAATGTGCTGAAATGTTTCCCAAAAAGCGAAAACAAATGTTCAAAAGTCAGTTAAGTGCTCAAGAGTGCTGTAAATGTAAAATAGTGCTCCAAATTCAAAAAGTGCCGAAAAAGTGCCCAGCGTAATCGGGACAGGCATAAACTCTACAGTATCAAAAATTGGGAAAACCGTTACTTACTGCCTGAACTTTGAGGAAACAGACTGTTTTGCATATCGCACATATTTTGACGCAAAACTTGAGACTTTGTGAAAGGACAAATAGATAAAGTTGAGACTTTGTGAAAGGATAAATAGATATGTGTTAAATACAAACGTGCTTTGCATATCGCACATATTTTTGTAAAAGTATAAATTGAAACGGGCCCCGCCTCATAAAGTTAGAACAGAAGGCAACCAGAATTTTAAGTAGCTTTAAATAGTGATTTTCTTGTACTTTTTGCTGTTCTAGTAGTTAGTTGTATCCGTAAAATATTGTAACGTATATCCTTTACTTTCCTTTGTAGTTTGACAAAATAAAACATAAAGAACTTAACCGTTCATTCAATAAACTATTTCTCCAAAAATCTGTTTGGTCGACGTCTCTTCCGAAGGGATACGCAGATATCCAATTCACCGAGCAACTTTTTCATCGTCAACATGGCAATGTCCGACTTGCTGTTTCCTATATTCTTGTTCCCGCGGAACCTAAGTCAGTTGTAATCTGACAACTCCTGGTTTATCAGTGGTCCTCTTGGTCTGGCCTTGTGCAAGTTGGTTCCCTTCTTGATAGACGTCTCCCTTGTTGTGTCTTCTCAGAGCTTGGTTCTGATAACAGTCGATCCGGCGATTTGGAGCCGTAGCCGTATCCACTCCGCTCCCCACGCATCATTTCAAAGCTGTGCCCCTACTACAGTCATTCTCGCCACCTGGATAGTCGCTGTGGCAGTCTTCTCTCCACATTTCGTCACCTTCAAACTTGTTGAATTCAAGGACAACAGTGTCGCATCCTTTGGAATGAGGTTTTCGGAGAGTCCATCTCTTTTTTAGATTTCGTCCTAGCAAGTGACGATGCTAGTTTTTACGTCCCTCTTTTCTTGTTGGCCCGGCATACTTTACTCCATCATATCCTCGTCAAGCTCAAGTTCCAGAAGATTCCAGGCGAACAATCAGCCAAATCTGTGCAACAACGAGCCAAAAGAAACAGAAACGTGCTGAAGATACCATTGCTATTGTGTTGGCGTTTGCAGTGTGCTGGGTGCCCACGACTATTGGCTGGATACTAGACCGGTTTGGCAATGACATTACTTCAACTTGTAGCTTCTTTAAGTATATGAACTTATTGCCAAGTTAATGGCCTTCTCAAATTGTGCCATCAATCCTGCATGCATCTGTTTTATTTTCAGTGGTAATTTTCAAAGAGCTCTTAGAAACTCCTGAAGTGTTCTAGCGGCGCAGACCAACAGTAGGTCTTAAAAATTCTCACTGCGATATGTCTCGGCTTCTGAACCTCCCATACATAACATGATTTCCACAAAAGCCTAACGATATTTGTTTCCTCAATTTTCTGTATTGGCACAAACTTTCGCGTAGACTGCAGTAATTCACATTAGTATATACCACACAAGTGAATAGTGCTTTTCGCGTGTTCTCATTGGTTAACTCGGAGGTGATTAGCAGGTACTATTCACCTCCGAGCAGCCGGCGCGCGAGATTTTACAATTTCCGACCGCTTGTCGGTATATTGTCACACATAAAGTGATGTTTTGGTCCGCTAATTATTCAGCTTGTGTGGTATATACTAAAACAATTATTCACCTCAGTGTCGGTGAAAGTGGTGGGTATTTACCTCGCTGCTTCGCGGCTCGGTAAATATCGCCCACTATTCACCTAGTCCACTTCGGTGAATAATTGTTGATAGGTAAAACGAACTGGTGTGAGGAAACAGTACATTTTGTATAGGGATGGCTAGTTCTAATTTCGTACGGAATGTACGCTCGAACCGAAAACGTAAATAACTTAGTGAAGAGATACCTCGTATGCCGTCTAATATAAGCTGTAACTGGTAATTTATATGAATACCACTTGTGAAAGGTTTTAACATGTTCAATAAAACTATCCTTGTAAATAGTCACATAAGTAAGATATTGTTCATCGTACCATCCATTTAAAAAAAATTGGTTCTTTCCTTAAAGTGCATATGGCGCCCTGAATAAGACAAGTTGTAGGAACGAGAACATGAAGAATAGAATAATAGAATATACTTAAAGGGCGTAGTTAGAAGTGCCATACAACGTCATAGTACCTCAAGTAAGGTAGAATGCCAGAGTTATAAAGTTGCAGTTTAGCAGAGCAAGGTATGAGATTTCGCAACCTCAGTAACACTCCAACTTTTTGACTTGCTCTCTTGCTAATATTTTTGATATGTTCGCTAAATGTTAGTTTGTCATCAATGTTTACTCCCAGAATAATCAATAGACCTTTTTAGCTTGTAGATTTTGTTTTCCCAATGTAGACCACGTGATGTTACCCCAGAGAACTGCTTCTTTGAAATTTCGCCTTATTCACGAGAATATGTACGCATAATTTATGAAAAGACAAAAGGCAAACCCCCTTTTGGAAGATCACATGGTCTACACTGGGAAAACAAAATCTACAAGCTAAAAAGGTCTATTTCAAGTGATACTTCACCTACTTTTCACCTTTTTTTTTTTTTTTTTTTTTTTTTTTTTTTTTTGACGACTTTGGGTCGATGACGATGATCTGAAACTTCCTGGGACTGGCCTTTTAGAATTTTTTTTTTTGTACCACTGCGTGATCTGCTCAGTTTCTTTCTTAAGCTCATGGGCGGCATCTTCGATGGAGTCTCTAATCGTGTACATTTGGTGGTCTGCCATACATAAAGAGGTTCTCTGACTCTGCATATGGTGGAAGGTCGTTTTGGAATAGGTTCCGCATAAGTAGCCTGTGTACATCCGCCTCCTCCCCTCAAATAAATCACAAAGGAAATAGGAAGCGTCTGCACGCAGGCTACACAAGAGAGGTCCAAAAGACGAACCTTCAGGACATCATCTTGTTTGTTGTTTCCATACACTTTGAAGATTTAGCAACTTAACTCGATTTTTTTCTGGACCCGAGGAAAGATCGCATAAGATTAATGGATTTGTCTGAGAAGCCGTATGCCTTGTTATCAGGTTTGACTCATTTATCAGGTTACCTTTTATTTGTTAGGTTCAGCGCGAGCGAGTAGGAGAGTTGGAGGGGGTGAGGGAGGGTTCTTCTCGAAACACGGCTGCAAGGATATTTAAGAGAATCACGACAAATACTCACCGATTACAAGGATTTCGGAATCACATATCCCAAACTATATTTGATAGGCGGTAGAATATCTCGATGCTATGATCTGAAATCAAGTAACTATAAGACAGAAGGAGGCGGGAATATTTTGCCGTTTCTTACTGACTACAAGCGATGCATGCTTGAAACTGAGTGCACCGCCGTGTTTTCGTTTCCTTTTGATTTAAGGGGAGTTTCCGTCAGTTGACTTCTAATGAAAACCCAACAGAAACACTTGCTTTACAAGCTACAGCGGAGGAGGCTTAATGAGCACTTTGAGAAGTAAAACACAAGCTGCAATTGCAAGAAGCCAGGGCAGCTTTATTTAACACGTGTTTTGTACACTTCACTGAATGCTTCCGCACTGGATGCTATCCTTGGCCACAGCTCGGTACACTCTTTAGCCACAGGACCAGTGATAGCAGGGCCTGTCAAAAACGAAGCAACCATCATTACCTTATGAATATGTGAGTGATCATCGCAGTTTTGAACACCACTGCAGCAGCAGTCTATCTCTACTAGAATGTGGTTATGGAGGAGGGATTTGCAGTTACGGACCAACAGTAATTGGCATATGTTGTGGTGTCCCTGCCAGGTTTCTGGCGAAGCTAATAAAATAAAATAAAATGAATAGAATACTGCAATACTTAATTCACGTAAGTAAAACGAAATTGTAATTTTTTACAGGGATGACTACTTTGTACGCACCAACCTAAACCTTGAATAACTCAGTGAAGAGATACCTGATATGCCCTCTAATATAAGATATAACTTGTAAATATTTGTGAAAGGTTTTAACATGATCAATAATACTCTTCTTGTAAATTGTCACATCAGTAAGTAAGATATTGTTCCTCGTCCTTTTCATTAAAATATTGGTTGTTTCTTCATGAATTAATGTTTTCAAAAGATGTAAATGCATAAAGAATAGAAAATACTGAAGAGGACATAAACGTTTCAAGGAATGATTTTCTCTCGACAAAATGCTAACTTATAAATGACCAAAGAACATTAATCTGTCGACGAAAAGAATTCTAAATAAACCTTTTATGACCTGTAACACGACCTAACTGACATAGATTTGCGACACTTTGTTGAACGGTAATATAACAGTTCTTTGTGACTTTGGATGAAAACTATGTGAAACACGTTGAGCGGATCTCAAAACCGCCTTTGGTCGAATTTGCGTTCGTTTGTGAAACTCCAGTTAGGATGAAGAATGTTATACTCGAACTTCCTTTACAAAAGGGAATAAAATATTGCAACGTAATACTGTAATACGTGGTATTTTTTGTCTTTCTCCCAAGTTTCAACGAAATTAATAATTTAGATGCCACCAGAATGTCTTCTAGATAAACGCCATACTCTTTCTGTCTGTTAGCGCTTCCTTTAGTTTTATCGCTACTGCTAAAAGGTATCAGATACTATATACTATTTCAAAAAAGGGGGATCTTTTGGCTCCAAATTTAAGCTTTCAAATTTGAATCTCTCAAATCGTAATAACCCTGAGTGAGTCTTACAAATCCTCTTTATATTCTCGGAAACTGCATTGGCTTTTATTAACTCACTCCTTCATTCTGCTCGAATGATCTCAGAATTTACTTGGTGCCCTGTTATCAGGTGTTGACCAATTTGTCACGTTTGCTGTCCAGTTTGGTTAGGTTCAGCACGAGCGACTTTCCCGTGCGTTGTTACCGTTTTACAGCCCTAAGCAACAAAAATTTGCAAATTTGTAGGATTTCTTTCCCTGATCCTCTGCCCTCCTGTGAACAATTCTTTCCTTTCCTTGAATGCACCTGCTCTGTTACAAGTTCAAAAACAGGAAGCAAATAGAAAACACAACAGCATCATTTTACGCACATTCATTTACAAATATAGTTCGAAAGCATTATGCGCATGTCATCGCCTTACCCGGCCGTAGGGTCGACCTCCGGGCTAACCAGGGGGATTGTAAAATCCGTCAAGCAAGCTTAAAGAATTTCCCGGGGAGTCGGGGAATCTTGCATGACAAAGTCCCCTGGGTGAGGTGTCTCTCAGCAGAAAATCCCCATGACATCCTTTACAAACTCGTGATTTCCCCTGTACCCCTAATCTTTGATCGTAAAACAATGTCGTTTTTTCCCCTACCCTAGGGCAAAGAATCTCATCCATCTCTTTGTACTCCCCCACGTATCTCCCTGGTTGGCCCGGGGGTCGACCCCACGGGAAACCGATTGCATGTGCATTAGGTTGATAAGTTTGGCTAATTGAAGCTCGACACCCGCTCTTAATTTGGCTTGCGAGACAAAGATCAATAGTCATTTGTTCATCACTCGCGGGTATATTACGAACCAACTTAATGACCAGCTCCCACTTGGCTTGTTAGCTCAGTTGGTAGAACACTGCACCGGTATCGCAGAAGTCGTGGGTTCGAATCCCGTACAATTTTTCAGGCTTTATTTTTACTACTGCTAAAGTAGTGTTCATAGCTGCGATGATCACTCACATATTCATTTATCAATCCGTACTTCAAATTTATGATTTTCATATATTCAAACATAGAACATTTAACTTTTTAAGAGGAGCAAATTTTAGGCGGTGTACCTCTGGCGTTTTGTGTAATGACCGACTCCCTGATCATTAGAGCGCCAAACATTTAAAACACATACAATTTGACGGGAGCTAATTTGTCTCATGAGAGGGGTGAACAATAAATTGAGGACATTTGAAAATTCTTGCAAAAGATGTCGATTACTTTTTCTCTCGAAATGAGAAGGACGGAATAAGATCTTAAAGAAACATTGCTACAAGGCGTTTGCAGACAAACAAGAGAAATACCTAACGCTTTAAGTTACGCATATACATTCATAAATATACAAGTAGTTCAATTTAAGGAAAACATTAGTTTGATAAGTTTCGCTAGCTGTGTCTCCGACATCTTCTCTTAATTTGGAGGACGAGATAAAAATTCTGACTAAATCTGCAACATTTAACTTTTTAAGAAGGGCAAAGTTTTGGCGGTGTATCTCTGGCATTCAGTTTAATGATTTGAGTTCATGATCATGTGATCGCAAAACATTCGAAACATATGCTATTTGAGGGATCAAATTTTTCCTACCTGAGTGTGAATAACAAACTGAGGCGAACATCATGTTAAACTTTTAACAAGAACTATTGGGAAGCTCGGAGTGGGGGTGGGGTACAAAATACGCCCTTAGCGAAACAGGGCTGTAAGGCAATTTCAGACAAACACGATAAATACTCAGCCATTACTGTAAGTTAGATATCATATATCCCAGAACTATACTTCATAGGCGGTCGTCTCGATGCTATGATCCGGTGTTTGAACATATCGACCGAACCAGCAAGAAGAGTAAGGAAGAGAAGTTACTGTTAAAAAGCTTAAAGGAGCTACGTCACGGTCTTTGGATTTTGAAAAGTTTAGCTCGATTTTTCAAAAAGGTCATTTGTATCCGTTTCAATCTTCTCCATCCTTCACCATCCTCGCCACATTTGCATTTATTTTTGTCTCTTTGGTGCTTATCTTCCCTGACAAATTGTTATTTCATTGTTTCCCATTATTTAAATGCACTTCATAACATAGCTGGCAAATTCGTGTAGTCAAATTCAATTGCGCGAGCGTGCTTCATATTCCGTGCACGGTGATGACGTAGCAGAGGGAATTTCTCTTTACACAATATTTCAACTACCGCGTTGAAAATGCTATAAAACATGAGTCATGAGTCAGCTGTGCGTTCATCGAGATATGAAGCACTTGGGAGTTTGGAGAGCACTCAAGAAGCTAGAGTTGCTCTCGGCTACGCCTCGAGAAACTGGGGAACTGTGCCCTCGCAGAAACAATTTTTCGAATGGCCTATTCTACTGAACACGCACGCGCTTTAAGCCTGACAAGGACTGACGCACTGAGGGCAAGCAAAATACATATGTGCGGAATTGAGGCTCTTAAATTGGTGAAAAGTTCCATAAAAAGAAATTAATTTTATCAACTGAAAGTTATGATTGGCGGGAAAATGTTTTCATCAATGATTGACGTGCTGCAAATCGTGTGAAAGCACCAACTGAACCTTCAGCATAAATAGAGCAACGTTGGCCTTAAAACGGAGAGACAACAGCAGGACTATCAGAAAGTGAAAATGAACATAACGGCAAATTAACCCTACTGCAGCCAAAATTGGACAAACCGTTGCTCACTGGTCGGAAATTCCTTGATAGGAATAGCTGTTTACGAAACGTCAACTTTGAGGAAACCGATAAATTATTTCATCGTCAACATGGCCATGTCCGATCTGCTGTATCCTATATTCCTGTTTCCGCGGAAGTTAAGTCAGTTGTACTCTAACTCCTGGCTTATCAGTGGTCCTCTTGGTCAGGCCTTGTGCAAACTTCCTTGCAGATGTCTCTACTTATGTGTCTATTCAAAGCCTGGTTCTGGTTGCAGTGGATCGATTTGAGCTGTGGTGTTTCCTCTACACACCCCACTCATCAGTTCAAAGCTGCGACCCCACTTCATTCTCGCCACCTGGATCGTCGCTATGGCATTCTGCTCTCCATATCTCTTCTTCTTCAAACTTGTTGAATTCAAAGGACAACTGTTTTGTCGCAAGCTTTGAAACGAAGTATTCGGAGACTCCTCCTCTGAATCAAGTTACCTCTTAGCAGCCGGTGTTGTTATGTTTTACATCCCTCTCGCCTGGCTTATCAGTGGAGCATCATCCGGCGTCATAAGTGGGCTGAGTTTGTTGGTTCTCTACTCTGCTCCGAGAGGTTTTCCTCGGGTACTCCGGTTTTCCCCTCTCCCCAAAAACCAACATTTGATTTGATTTATTTAGAGTTGATTTGATTTAGTCTCCCCAATTAGTAGAGCATCTGTGCTTGGCTAAATAGATTTGAGAGTTAAATAAAGTGATTGTTATATTATTATTATTTGTTGGCCCTACTTTACTCCATCATCCTCATCAAACTTAAGTCCCAGAAGTTTCCAGGCAAACAATCAGCAAACGCTGAGCAACAACGAGCCCAAAGAAACAGGAATGTGCTGAAGATGGCCAGCATTGCTATCGTGTTGGGGTTTGCACTGTGCTCAGGGACTGGAAAGGGTTTCGCGTGATCCGTGAATTGACCGAAATAAACAGCGTGAATCGGGAAAACAGATGAAAAACAGCCGTATTTCGTGAATTATACATTTGCTGTGACGCGCGATCTACTAAAGTTGTCGCCCGTGAATTGTGATTTTAACGATACGATTTCGTGAACGTCAGATAACAGAGGTAACATGAGGTAACCCTACATTTATAAACCAAATAAATGCTTGTCATTTAGCTGTCAACATATTTCAAAATAGATCTTCTGTAATTGTTATGTAACCGACCTTTTGTTCTGTCACATTCTGTACTTTTCGTTTTTGTAATCTCTGTGACACACACTCGTATTATAAGTTTCAAATTTTCTGATCTCTATCACGGAAATTCTTTGCACATATTAGTTAATTCTTTTAACATGCATTAAAACACTCCACTTGCCAATCAGAGGTTGGCCTGGTTGGCGGTTTCGTTTGAGAAATGAAATAAAGCCCTTTTCAGTTCCAACATGCGGTTACAAAGTTCCGGCCGGGTCGAAGCGAACACGTTTTCTTCAGGTACTGTCGCAATGGCAAGCAATGAAACTAACGTCAGAGCGCTTGTATCGTTTTATCTAAAACCGGAATCCGGCAAGGTAAATGGCCAACGTATCCATAAGGAGAAATGTAATGTGCCTGTAGATAGAAAGGTGCATAAAGAACTTCACAACTTCAAGGTACACTTCGCAAACTTTACCTCACTTCACGCAGTCGCCAGAAGTAAAGGCCTGGGGACAAATCCAGAAGTAAACTTTGCGCGATTAAATAAAGTGGCTGGTGGAGTTGAAGCGTTTTCTATTCGCACGCAAGACGCTTGGCAATATGAATTTCCAAGTCTGGCAGATGGTAACGGAATGCTTCAAGGTAAATAACTTAACTCTTATATTTCAACCACGTATTATGTACAAGCATGTATCGAAGTTTTCCTGTATAGAATTTTCCTTTCCATTGTTAACAACTGAGGAAACAAATACTGTGAGGCTTGAATGACTTATACAGAAACGCCTGGATACATTTACCGCTGATTGATTCATACAAGCAAATTCATTTACGTACTGTAACATAGGGTCATCAAGGGTCAAATCCAGGGGAAATACGGCAGGAAATAGGAATTTTTGTCAGTTTGGGGTTTAGTGGGGTTCTACTGTAACAGTATAAGCACTGTACAAAGGAGAGAATGGCTAACTGCACTTAAAGTCCAAAGGCGTTCACTGGAATACTGTTTGCGTAAATGTATTGTAGCCAATAATGAATGCACCATTTTCCGTGAGAACGACCTTTTTACATGTATCAGGCCGTCCTTAAAGTGTTAGAGGAGGAGGCACTGGAAGAGATCACCCCCACCCCACCCCTTTCAAAACTACAACACCAGTGTATTTTATACTGAGAGCACTTATTTTTGCCTCGTAGTGTCTGTTATTCAGAAAGTTACTGCTTGGGCAACAGACGTTCCTATACTAAAGTTAGTCACCAATGGTGCAGAACCCTACAATCAAAGTGGCGGAACTACACCAAAGAACATCCCGATGTCCAGAAAACGGAAGCGGAGCGTTAGGGCTATGGAGCATGAGGAAATGTATCGCAAATTAAGGGATGGCAAAGCTGTAGAAAGAAACCCGCGACAACAAAATGAACTGGTCCAACTCGAAGAAGGTATGTGTTTCTGCCCCCCCGCCCCCCCCCCCCCCCCACCTCCCCAAAACACACCTATGCAGATGCGTTTCACCGGAATGACATAGTTTTCATGTTTTTTCTTGTCTTTTACAACAGTTTTTCTCATCCCGAAACTGCTTTAAATGTATAATACTAATTGTGAGAGTGTTATCGATGACAAAATCATTTTTCAATTTACCTTCATATCTATTTTTGTTTTGTAGAACTATACATTCTCGTGTGGCCTTAAAGCAACGTGCGGATTGTGTGCTAAGACCTTTGAACTGCGCAGTGATCGTCAGTGGAAGGGGAAGGCAAATTACTTTAACGAGGGTAAGTGCTAATGTATGAAATCTTTCACGTATGCAATCACTGATCCTGGATATGTAACAACGTAAATGCGGATTCTGTGGTTCTTGTAAAAGAAAAAGGCAAATGGCCTGCAATCTTCGGAAGTGTTAGTACACATGGTTACAGTCTTTGCTGATATCTCGAACACGAACATCGTGCCACACTCTAAAGCTGTTCTGACTCTAAAATTACTCATGGAGCTTCATTATATGTCTCTCCTTTAGAGCACTACAAAAATTGCAGCCGAAAATTGGTGTTAACGAGCGATCAAGCAAGCCAGGTAGCGCATAGCAAGAATGTTCTTTCAAAGTGGATAAAGAGTAGTAAAAACACACCCACTTCACCGCCAAACCAGTGCAGTATTCCAGATCCCGTGGTAGTGGATAATGAAGATCCTCTTGAGCTTCAAGATCAGGATCTATCTCTAATGTAAATATACCTTCACGTTCATGATACCAACTGTACCAAGAATATAATGAAGCTTGTTAGTGTTATTGACATAACATCAACTTCAGAAGTTTACTAACCAATGAAAGTGAAATTCTTAATCCAGTCTTTAATTTAAAATCCCAGCATTGATAAAAGTACCTGTGCGTTTTGACTCTGACTAAAAACAAGTAAAAAATATTGGAGTAAATTCTCTGCACACTCGTTTTTTTGTGACGTGCTTTGCTAGCGATTACAGTAAACAAATGTTACAACATGAGAAATGGATTTTTGATTGTTGATGTGATTCTTGTGTAACTCATTAAAGTTTTTCATTTACGTACAGCAGGTGTGATGATGATTTATTGCTTCGTGTGTCTGTTGACGGTTTTGAACAACTCAGCAGTACTGAAGGTAAGGCGGTAGCGTTAGATTAGATTCCGTTGTAGAAGATGTCATTGCTCAAGCATCAGACTACGATGACGAAGATCTGGCTACTGGGACAGCGGAACTCGCTGACACTTATGACACCGTGGCCGTAGAGGAACACGACACCGACTGGAAGATTTTCCCTCTCACTATCACTGTTGCGGATGACGTTTGCATCAAACTCAATGAATTAATACAAAGTTGCAAAGTACCCAAGGATAAAATCCTTTACAAATATCTTACGGATACGGTGTAAATCTTAATTAATTATGACCACCAATATGATACCGACGTTGTCAAATTCTTCAATACTATTGAATTTCTAGGAGGTGGCCGCACAGTGAATTTTCTGAGAGGACCCGTATTCTATGGGCAAGGAAGGGGAGGCATCCGACACGCAGAGGATTATGCACTCAACTTGGGAGGACCATCCAAACGAACAAGAGATAAGAGGAGAGGGGGATACACAACTAAAAGCGGAGTCCTAAAACATCTCCACCTAGCATTTCTAACATTGGCAAACGACAAAGCCTCAAATATCCCACCGTTGCTTGAAACAGCAGCCGTTAAGGTGATAGGTGTTGCTATGGAAAACGATGGTACTCCTCTCAAGCCAGGCATTCCGTTTGATGAGAGAATGAAGAAAAATGTTGGTCTGAAACAAGATGTCGATCTCAAATTTATGAAAGACAACCCCAGCCCAACCTATTAATTTTTACGCAGCAACGTTGTCACAGAAGCGAACGTCTCCTTCATTACCTCTCTTTTTTACAACTTAAGTATGTCTGTAGCGGTGCATTACCTTACTAAATCGGGCAAGACCGGAGAGGAAATGAAAAACTTTTTCCTTAATCAAATCAAAATCCACCAAGTTTGCAAAGGCTGCCTGGAGCGCATACCGTATGATGATCTCACGACTCGGCTTCCACTTGAGAACACATGCTGTAGTTACTGTGAAGAGTGCCTAGAGAGGGAAGAGGTCTGTGCGACATGTGCCGAAGTTAATCAGCCTAGCCATATACCCTGCCTAAGAGCCTGTAAACGATGTCTTGATGCCGGAGAACAATGTCTGCGGTGTACAGATTTTTTTTAACAACGGATTGTGAAGAAGGTAACAAAAGGCCATGGAACTAATCTCTAAGATGCAGGACGATGGAAGTATTGAACCCGCGTTAAGATACTTGGTCTTTCTTCCGGACAGCTTGCACGTAGGAAAAAGTCTAAAATGCAGCTTTTGTAATTGGTTTATTATCCTTCGTGGCGAGCGGGGTTGCTTAGCAGTGATCCAGACTTTGAGGGATGATAATAATTCCACCATCCGAAAACGCCTGCGAAAACTTCTTAAATCAGATGACGTACAGAATAAAGACCGCATGGCCGTTGATCCGCTTTTACGGCTTTCTAGCAGTGACGTTATAAACACACTCAGAGATGTTGGATATGTAGTGCACCAAGTTTTTCCCGAGCAATATCGATTCTCAGAATCCAACAAAGCTGGAATGTTTCCACATCCCACTGCGATAGCTTGTGGACAACACGGAAAGTTGTTATTTATAGATTTCGATCCTCTGAAGTGCTCTTCACGTCTTGTCGAAGCTGACCTACACAACCCCGTTCGAGTGAAAGTCGTCAAATCAGCTTTACCCGATATTCGCAGCCTTTGCTACATCAAGAGTATGGGAGCCGCAATGTTGTGTGAGAGTGGTGCTGTTAGCTTACATTCTGCTGGATTTGGAAGACAAGATCAAGCTCAGGTGCTCTCAACTGCGAGATCGTGCTTCAGTAGTTGCAGAGTTGGAAAAGCGCATGCTGTCTTGTTCAGGAACCGTCAAGCAACTCAAGGAAAGACTTCAATCGTCTTTACAGAAAGAGCGAAGGTCTCATCAAGCTCAAGGGAAAAATTCTGACACTATTTCTTTTGACAAAGAGATCAAACCTTCGGCCATTTGCAACATCAGTGTTGACATGGTAGCATGTTCCTCAGACTTCTCCAGAGAAGTGTATTCAGTAGCAGTTCATTCAAATGGACACTACCTGTGTGGTACCGTAACTACACTTTGCGCCTATCCAGACGGATGCGAATCGGTCAACAGTATGTGTGTATCTGGCAACTGTCTCTTCCTTGCACACAGCAAGGGCCTCTCAAAGTATAGCATGACACAAGGAGTCATGAATAGTGTTGTACTTAGCAATGGTAGCCAAGCATGCAGCAAAGTTGACACGGCGGGTTGCTCCAATAGCAGATGGAAGCATTGCCTTTACTGACGTTGAGAGGAGGCAGGTTAAACAACTCCACAGAGGTGGCTCTGTTGTAGTAATAGCAGGCACAGGCAAAGAAAGTAACAGAAATGGATCGGTAAGCCATGCTACCTTTGGACAACCAATGGGCCTCTGTGCAGAAGGAAACAGTTTAGTCGTTACCGATGGTAAGATTGGCACTGTCAAATTAGTGACAACGATCAGAGGCACCGTAGAATTCTTACAAAATCTCGGGAAGTTTTACCAAGCATTCTCCGTGCATTTCAAGCATCAGTCATGTGAACAACATACATTGAAGGAAGCACATGAAATAGTGAAGGGCGTTTCAAGTTACTTCAAAACCACTGTTAACGATGTTAAGACTACCATCAACTCAAACCGAGTCACCAACGGTCCGGAGGGCACCATCTCCACCAAAACTGCAACATCACTTGAGCTGGTGGAGAAAGGCCTAGAAGAACTATATGTTAATTTTACTGCAGTAAAGCCCGACTTCAAGATCAACCCCGAGGTGTGCCTCACAGGGCAAGTTGAGAATCTTCACGCCGATAGCCACTTAAAACATCCAACATGCACAGTTCTAGAATATGCAAGAGACTTTGGAAACACGATGCAAGAATCTCTCAAACGCACGACAAATTGGGCAGCATTCTATTACACACACTCCGAATCATACTATCCGGAGAACAAAATTGCTTTCAAAGATATGATATCCCCAAAATGAAGCAGTTACCCGTGAAAACGATGTCAAAAAGTGACCAATGTACCATGCGAGAATGGGCCCAGGAGCATGGAAAGGCTGTGCGACAGTTGACCATCAGACAGACTAACACAAAACATGCAGCAGGAACTTTGCCATTGAATATGTACCGGAAAGAGTTACCTGTATTAGGTGAGCGGATCCCCACAGAGTCTGTAGTCCTTGAAAACTGCGCTGGTGGAAGTGAACTGACAGTGTCGTGCGATCACAATCGGAATACGACTCTCAGCTAACAGAGGACCCAGAGGAAACCAGTGAAGTGGAACTTCATGAGTTACCGGACACTCCTGTGAACTTTTTATCAAAAACAATTCGCACTCGATCAGGAAGGGCGATCACTTTGTCACACAGAGCCCTTTCGTCATATTAAGTTAGGATTCTCTCTTGTATTTAGAGTACGGTATATAGGACAGTTAAAACACGGTTTCAAAACTTGGAAAGCTTCGATTTGATGGAAATATCAACTTCAAACTAAAAACAAAGAATCTGGAGGCAACGTATATCATGCAATTTTTTATTTATATGTTCTTTTTGTTTCCTCCCTATCAACTCGTGGCTACAGAAGTTCATCATCAGCACAGAAAACCGTATGAACATGAATCGTCTTCAATCCATTTGTTACGTACTACGTGATTAGTGAAAATGGCTCTAAAAATTTCGTGATTCGCGAATGTTTGGAAATTTAACCCGTGATTCGAGATCCAGACCCCCCTCTTCCAGACCCTGTGTGCTGGGTACCGTTCAGTATTCCAACTCGTGTTGCTACGGCTTTTCTTTGGCATTTACATTACTTCAGCTTGTAGCTTCTTCATCTACTCTCTTGATATAGCCCGGTTTATGGCCTTCACAAATTGTGCCATCAATCCATGGGTCCTTTTTTTTGTTGTTGTTGTTTTGTTTTGTTTTTTTTTTGTTTTTTTTCAGTGGTAATTATCAAAGAGCTCTTAAGAGACTCCTGAAGTGTTCTAGAGGCGCGGATCAGCAGTAAGTGTCAAAACTCGCACAAAGTTTAGGGAATACTGCAATACTTAATTCACATAAGTAAAACGAAATTTTAATTTTTTTACAGGGATGACTAGTTCTGTAGGTATGAACCTAAACCTTGAATAACTCAGTGAAGAGATACCTGATATGCCGTGTAATATAAAATATAACTTGTAAATATTTGTGCAAGGTTTGAACATGTTAATTAAAACTCTTCTTGTAAATAGTCACATCAGTGAGTATTAAGATATTGTTCCTCGTCCCATTCATTAAAAAATTGGTTGTTTCTTCATGAATTAATGTTTTCAAAAGATTTCAATGCGTAGAGAATAGAAAATACTAAAAAGGGCATAAACTTTTAAAGGAATGATTTCCTCCCGACAAAATACTACCTTGTAAATGAGCAAAGAACGTTAATCTGTAGACGAAAGAATTGTAAATAAACCGGTGTTATGACCTGTAACACGACCTAACTGACATAGATTTGAGACACTTTACTATGTGAAACACGTTGAACGGATTTCAAAACCGTCCTTTGGTCGAATTTGCGTCCGTTTGTGAAACTCTAGTTAGGATGAAGAATGTTATACTCGAAATCCCTTCCATATTGCAATGTAGCACTGTAATACGTGATATTACAAGTTTTTCAGGGAAATTAATAATAATTTAGATACCACCATACTCTTTCTGACTGTTAGCGCTTCCTTTAGCTTTATTTCTACTGTTAAAGGGTATCAGATACTATATACTAATTCAAAAAAGGGTGATGTTTTGGCTCCAAATTTAAGCTTTTCAAATTTGAATCTCTCAAATCATAATAGCCCCGAATGTATCTTAGCTCACAAATCCTCTTTATATTCTCGGAAACTGCATTGGCTTTTACTGATAAATTCACTCCTTCGTCATTCTGCAAGAATGATCTCACAATTTGCTTGGTGCCATGTTATCAGGTGTGACCAGTTTGTCACGTTTGCTGTCTTTTGTTAGGTTCCGCACGAGCGATTTTCCCTTGCGTTGTTACCATTTTACAGCTCTAGGCAACAAAAATTTGCAAATTTATAGGATTTCTTTCACTGATCCTCTGCTCTAAACAATTCTTTCCCTTTCCTTGAATGCACCTCCTCTGTTACAAGTTCAAAAACAGGAAGCAAAAAGAAAAAACAACAGCATCGGTTGACGCACATTTATTCACAAATTTAGTTCATGATCAAAACAGTTTTTAGCTTTCTAAGACGTAGATTTTGATGGGTCACTATAACCACTCTTTATCAGTTGATGCTACAATCATGGTATCACAAAACTGCCCAATCATTGGGGAGCACGTTGTTATCATTTTCGTGACGCTATTTGTTACCATAACAACAGTATGACCTGCTAAAAACACCCTTAATTTTAGCTTTAAGTACTTCTATTTCAAAAACGGCACGGTGAAATATTTTGTTATTGAAATTTGATAAGCAGGATAAGACGCAACTTTTGGCAACGTTTAAAAAAATTCTGTACATGGGGTTCAGAGCCACCTTCAATTTTCGAAAATTTGTGATGGCAGTCCCTAGTAACAAGAGTTTCGTTAGAAATGCCGCTCTCGCTTCACGTAGCTCATTTTACCCATTTTTCGGTCAAAATTGAATGTGTGCATGGTTGAGAAATATTGGCACGAGGGATTTCTAAAGCGAAAGAGAAGTGCCCAGGGAAGCACGAGTCGTAAGCGAGATCTTTTAACGCACATTTCTTTACCCGCTGTATTAAATAACTTATTTTTATTTTGGCTCGAATTCCTTTGTTTTGCCACAGGGGCATATATCTCATAACCCCGCTATCAACTGTCTGAAAAGCTGAGTGCGGCTTTGATTGTTTAAAGGAAAGAGTGGGGCTAATGAACAACTAATTATGATGCAAGGGGGTTATGCGACTTATTTGCCTTGAATATTATAACGGAGCTCCGGCGGCCCGAAGGGCCGCCAAGCGGAGCACCATACCTATAGAAACCCGTCAACTGCTTTTCTCATGGTAAAAATGGCTAGCGGTATTGCTCGTGGGCGCGTACGCACGACGACGGAGTCGCCCAATAATTAATAATATCCTAATAATAATCATAATAATCCAACATGGCGGCCATACTCCACCTGGCCCAGCTGACCAGCTACTTTACAGCGTACGTCTTTGATACTGGACATCCATCTTATAGCCAATTGACACCTGTCAAAACAAGGTATCTGCTGACCAGTGTCACGTGACCATGTCGCGGGCTCAAGTTAAGACCTCATCGAGGTCAGCTGTTTTTTTGAAGTTGACCGCTGACTAGGTACTTGCTTTCGATTGGATCGCAGGCTCAAGCCAGGTGTGGGACACCCAAACCAAATCGAGGCTTTTAAATTTTTCGCGCACTTTCTGCGGCTCGTAATTTCACATTCAGTTGGTTTCTTTATTTTGATCAAAACAACTTCATCTTCTTCGATCGAAGTTTGTCTTTCGCGTAAAAAGCATAAAAATAAAGAACTTGTCAAAAGATACTCCGGAAGGTGAATTTTCAAGTGATGAAAGGAAGGACGAAAGATTTTTCTCAGGAAAAGCTTCAAACCTAGATCGATTGTGCGGTTGAAAACAGTATAATTCAACGCTTCAAGGGCTTTCACTTCACCGCGGCATCTTGCATCTCACCAAGAAAAGTCACTTAACAGTTCACCGGTATTAATGGGAAGAATGAGTAGCTCAAACTCTGTGGAGGAAGCTCTTTCTTTGGACAAACCGTTTGCGACTTTTGCGGATAATTGTTTTTACTTTACTGAAGCTTACGTATTTTCAAGTGGTAGAAACCTCTACAACACAGCGCAGGACAGTGAGGTAAATTAAATAAATAGAAGCTTAACATTTGGTTTAATTGTTGTTACTTTTGTTCAGGAATGAAACTTGTATTTTTCTCTCGAATGGATAGAAATAACAATCATCTGTACTCGTTTTGGACGCAAAGAAGTAGTTGAATTGTTTGTTTGTTTTGTTACGTTGTTTTCTTTGCAAGCGAACGAGTGTTTTTACTCGGCTTGGCTGACTGTTTTTCGACCTTGGTGCCTCAATAGCGTTCAGAAACTTTTGCCCTTATCTTATTAACACGTAATCGCAATGAGTCCTCGTAAAATGAAGGATTAAAGGCGAAAAGTCAAGCTCGAGTAAAAAAAAATCCGATCAAATGCATGTGCATGTGCACGTCTCAAAATCTGACATAAAGTTGTCAAAATGCTGTCAAAAATGTCAAAGACCAGCGCGCTTCACTCGTCATTTGAAAAACGTTTTTACTAGAGATCTTCGTCGAAAGCGGCCTGTAAACAACAATATTGAGTTTCGCCGTCTACAAACATGTCGTCTTAATTTGTTTGAACCGGTAAGAATCAGCGTTTGGATGTTAAAAACACCGAAATGGGTTGACTGGCTGGACTGGCTTTGATAAATTTTATAGTGGACGGGTCTGCGAGAGAAATGCTGGAGTGGTTTGGCAAGTGCTTTCTTCGTTAACTGGGTGACGCTTTGCCACTGAGAATCAATAATTGAAGAAGGTTCTTCGGAAGATATGGGAAGTACCAGTAAAACTATCAAAGCTCTTTAGCGTTTTGTGTCAGCCAAGGAAATATTTTGTGGGGAATAGCGCTATTATTCAGCTCTGTCGCGTTCCGAGTGATTGCTGCCTCAGTGATTCCTGTTGACTGCTCTAAACGATCAGGTGTGGACCTCTTTTTTGTCTTTTCTACGGACACATGTCAAAATTGCTAAGAAATTTTTGTTACTTGTTTAATTTCTCCACCTTCTCCAAGAATCTTCGAAGAAATATTATTCGTATTGTGCTTTGTTTTCTTGTAATACTTACGTTTGTTGTTCTGTTGTTTCTGAACCGCGGTCAATTCCTGTTGACTGCTCTTAACGATCAGTTTTTACCCTTTATCGTCTTATCTACGGGCATTTATGTCAAAATAAATACCAATTTTTCTAGATTAATCAGTACAAGCTATATCTATTACAAGCTAGTCTTGTTTAATTTCTCCACCTTCTCCTTGTTCGAGCAAAACACTCGCATCGTACTTTGTTCGCTTGTAGTGTTTTTTTTTTATCCGCTTTGAATTCCGTTACGCTTTCATCTGAAATTAGTTAGGACTCTTGAATGTCTGTCTTTTTTTTTTTGCAAACGTTTGCTATCGAAAAATCTTAGTTTTCCCTGCTGCTGCTCAATTGTTTTGGACACAAATAAAACTGGCCCAAATAAAGCCATGCGAAGTTGCTCGGTCAGAGAGTGTGCAGCTCCGATTCTAGGCTTGGCCTGGCTTGCATGGTGTTCCATCGAACATCATGCATGCACCTTCTTTAAGCAGTTTTAAGTCCTATCTATTACATTATTTGTGTCAATTTTAAATCAGATGTAGCTTGTGAGTGACAAGTATGTAATTTAATTAGGTTAGCTTTGGATTGTATTTCAATTTTACTTCTTTATTTTTAGTGTCAATTTCAAAGCAGGGGTGACTTGTAAGAGACAAGTATTCGATTTAATTTGATTAGGTTAGCTTTGGGCCACGTTTAAATTTCACCTCTTAGTTTTTGGAATGTGTAACACAGAAATAGCCCACGTATAAGAACCTGAATTTTCCAATTTAGCCTAAATAGGTTCTTATATAAATGGTACGTAAAGCAAATTTAGGCTACCAAGGTTCTTAAAATAGGTTCATATATTTTCATATGAATTTTATCTGAATATACTATATATATGATAAATATCTCATAATACAGTATAAATCATTTATTTGTACCATAGAGAAATCTCTATAGGCAGTTCAGTGCAGGTACAGTATATGTTCTTAACAAAACATAACAAAGAACCTCATTTAGCAGTTTCTACCTTTACACTTTTACAGCAACCCCACTGATAAGAACTAACTTAAAATTTTAGCCTTAATAGGTTCTTATGTGGAGGGGGCTAGAAATGAAAATTTTAGCCTGACAGGTTCTTAAAACCCAGGTTCTTATACGTGGGCTAGTACTGTATTATATTTATTCTTTGTATGGGAATTTACTTTCTCCCAATTATTCTCCAGTCATGCACTTTTTTTTGTATCAACTTAGATGTATTCGCATGACAAAGTATTATTAAACTTAAAAATTAAACTTAAAGTAAGCTCTTTCTCATCAATGTACACATCCTTTGGACTTCCTTCTCCTGCATGCAGTCTTTCAATTAATTTTATTCATAGCTGGTCACACCAATCTTGTGGTATTTTTGGATGACATTTGGCACTAATGTTTAATGGGATTTTTGATGTTTGATGAAGTATGTTGTGCAATTTCAAATGTACATGGAGAAATGTGAGACTAGTCCTTACCTTTCTTGCAAAATAGAAAATCAAGTTAAGATGGCTAACACGGATTTCCAACACTTTTGCTTTGGGGAATCATTATTTTAAATCCTCATACTACATTTATTTATAAATTACCTTGATAGTGATATCAACCAAATGCCCAATATTTTATTATCAAGTTGCTTAGTCTTGCACTTGGCTGGCCAGAAGAGCAGCTGGATTTTTTTTTTGAAAACACTGTAGGTGCATTGATTGATGAGCTTAATGTCAGCAAGCAGTTTTTTGCGATAGTAAGGTCAAGAAGTAACTGATCAAAAGAAATATCTTGGTCTTAATGTTTATCATCTAAATATTTTTATCGATTTCCATGTATCTTTCTTTCATAATTTTTTTGAGGCATACATATATCCAGAGGATACACAATTTCTGATTTCCAACTGTCTCATGGGAGGCTTTGGATAACTGAAATTGCATTCATTATGAAGTGATGACTATATATCTGATGTCGGATACTGATTCAAAATAGCATTCACCAGGCTTCTCCACCAATTTCTAGTGGCTCTAAACCATAACTAAGTAGCCTGCAGTTGAACGGGGAAACAGACCTGTCCTTAGGTATTGTTCTAAGATGTTAAGAAATGTTTTGTTTTAAAAATTTATAGATGCAAACTAGCATTGCAGGTTCTTTTTTACACAAAGTATTTAAGATTATTTTTAAAAAAACCAAACTCAATTTGCAAAGGAATTTTTATTACCTTACTCAATAGAACGCTTGTTTTTAGGGGGTGGGGGGGGGTGCAAATCCGTAAAAGGGGGTTCATATGGACTAGGGGGTCCAAATCTGATCCACAAGCAGATCTGGACTGGAGGGTGCAAATCTGCAGGGGTCCAAATCCACTGTGCCACTGCCTCAGATCACCTTTCCATACTATTTTTTACAGCATTGCATCTGTAGCTTGAGTGAGGTCAGATGGGTGATATGAAAAGCAGACTATATGTAAATGCCAGTAGTTAAAGAATGCTTTTCGAGCTCCGCTTTTAGGCTTGGCTAAATATATATATTACACTTAATGTATGGTCGCGAGGGAAACAATTATTTTTGTTTTCCCCAGAGTCCTGATGTTTCGCGAGACGTAGTCGAGGGAAACATCAGGACTCGAGGGAAAACAAAACTAACTAGTTTCCCGAGGGACCATACATTAAGTGCTTTGTTATATACCGAGACTTTCTCTTCAAAAATCACAGCAAAATGAACAAACAAACAAAGACGGCACTACAAGAACACGTCATTATTCACAAGCCTGCTGAATGAATAATTTACAAATGTTTAAAAGTACCTGAAAAAGTAGAATATGCCTTTCCTGTATTTTCTGAATCTTTTCCTCCAATTAGATGCTGAATTTCTTCGGTTGATAGTGAAGAAAAACGTTTCCTATTAGTCTCAGGTTCCATAACGTTTGTAGTATCGTTGGTTTAAACTGAAAACTTGCAGTGTTCTCCGGTCCGCCCTCATCAATCAGGCATGCACTAATCACGTGCTGTTGTATCTGGCGCGCGGGCAACAACTGCGGAATTGTATCCCGGTCGGGATACATTTGAATTTAGTCAGGGGCACGTGACCAAGAATCAACTAATCGCAGTGCTCATTTTGTTGAGTGAAAGTCTAGGTATATAACAATATACACTTAATGTATGGTCCCGAGGGAAACAATTAGTTTTGTTTTCCCGAGAGTCCTGATGTTTCCCGAGACGTAGTCGAGGGAAACATCAGGACTCGAGGGAAAACAAAACTAACTAGTTTCCCGAGGGACCATACATTAAGTGCTTTGTTGTATACCGAGACTTTCCCTTCAACAATCACAGCAAAATGAACTGACAAACAAACAAACAAAGACGACACTACAAGAACACGTCTTTATGAATGATTTACAAATGTTTAAAAGCACCTGAAAAAGGAGATTATGCCTTTCTTGTATTTTACGAGTCTTTTACTCCTATAGGATGCTGAATTTTGTCGGCTGATACTCGAGAATAACGTTTTCATTTACTCTCAAGTTCTATAACTTTTGTATTTAACTGAAAATTGGCAGTGTTCTCAGGTCCGCCCTCGTCAATCAAGCTGACGTGAGCACGTGCTGAAGATCATGCCACTTTTTAGTCATGCACTAATCACGTGCTGGGCAACAACTGCGGACTTGTATCCCGGTCGGGATACATTTGAATTTGGTCAGGGGCACGTGACCAAGAATCAACCAATCGCAGTGCTCGTTATGTTGAGTGAAAGTCTAGGTATATAACAATAATACATAACCTCCTTGCATACTAACACAAAACCCCCTTATTACGAACACATGATCTCCTTGCAAATGTTACTTGGTAACACTACAGTTTGTGAAATGAAACTGTCCATTTCCCTCTTTTTCGCTTCTTTTACAGATTCTTTTCGCAATGTAAAATTAAATTAAATTTGTATTTCAAATATTGCAATTAAAAGAAACACAGAATGCCGTGTTGCGAAAGTGAGATGTTATATTTGCTATTGGATTCTTATGCCAACAAATAACTTTGCTGACTTTATATTTGTCGGCAATATCTTTAATCAAGCTCAAACAATTAAATCGATTGCGTCATAGATTCATAGGGTGTGGGAAGTCTATGCCACCATCCTATTGAATCTACAGCTTAAATAGAGCAACACTGGCTCTCAAACAACTGAATTTTAGAAAAGCAACACAACTATCAGAAAGTCGGCAAACATGAATACAACGGTGAATGGATCGAGCTGCTCCATCTTCATTAACCATACAGCAGCAATAATTGGTCAATCCGTCGCCTTCTGCCTGATCTTTATTGTTTCGCTGGTCGGCAATTCATTGATAGGAATAGTTGTTTACAAAACGCAAACCTTGAGGAAACAGATAAATCAGTTGCGGTTGAAATATTGTTGGTATTTGTGGAACTCCAGTTAGGATGAGGAATGTTATACTCGGACTTCCTTTGCAAAACGAATAAAATATTGTAATGTAGCACTGTAATAAATGGTTCTCTTCTGTCTTTCGCCCAAGTTTCAGCGAATTGATAATAATTTAGATACCCTCAGAACGTCTTGTTTACTGTAACCCCCACACTCTTTCTGTCTGTTATATAGCTCTTCCGTTATTTCTACTGTTTTAAAAGGTATCAGATACCATACACTGTTTTAAAACAAAACGAGATCTATCGGCTCCAAATTGAAACTCTTCACATTTAAATCTCGCAAATCATAAGTCTGAGTGAGTCTTGGGGAGTCAAATCCTCTTTATATATTCTTAATTTGGTTTTTATAAATTATCCCCTTCGTTCTGCTCGAATGATCTCAAAGTAGTTGCTTGGCGCCCTGTTACCAGGTTTAACCTATTTGCCACGTACCCTGTCATTTGTTAGGTTCAGCACGAGCGAGTTCCCATGCGTTGCTTTTCTTTTACGGCTCTAAACCACAAAAATTTGCAATTTTATCCTCTGCTCTCCTATAAACAATCATTTCGTTTTCCTTGAACGCACCTGCTCTGTCACAAGTTCAAAAACAGGAAGCAATTAGGGAAGACAACAGCATCGGTTTACGCACATTTATTCATAAACGTAGTTCAATTTAAGGAAAACATTAGGTTAATAAGTTTGGTTAATTGTCGTATGGCATCCGCTCTTAATTTGGCGGGCGAGACAAAGATTAATAAGCACGGAACATTAAACATTTTAAGAGGAGCAAATTTTTGGTGGTGTAGCTCTGACGCTTTGTGTAATTAATGACTGAGTCTCTGATCATTAGATCGCCAAACATTTGAAACATGTGCTATTTGACGGGATAAACTTTTTTCCTTAAATGTGCATGAACAACAAGCAGTGAGCAGAATATCTCGTTAAAATTCTGAAAAAAGGTATTGGGAATTTTTATTTATTTCGGAGTGGAGATGAGGAGGTGTGTGGGGGGGGGGGGGGGATTTGGGTGAGTTGGGTAGGGGGGGAAGGGGGGAGGGGTTGGTCCGGGGTTGGGGGAAGAAGAAATTTATCCCGAAACACGGCTGTAAGGCAATTTCAGACAAACACAAGGAATACTCAACGACCACCAGGAATTCGGGATAATATATCCCAGAACTATATTTCATAGACGGTCGAAAAACTCGAAGCTATGATCTGTACCCAGTTTCAATATTCTACTGAAGGAGGCTAGAAATATTTTGGAGTATCTTACTGACTACAGGCGATTCCTGATGGAAACTGAGTGTGCTGCCGCGTTTTTGTTTTGTTTCGTTTTGTTCTGGTGTTGTTTTGTTTTCGTTAGCGTTTTGGTTTTGTTTTTCAGGTTTTCTTACGTTTAGTGGTTTCGAGTTTTGAGATTAAAAAATATAAAAGTTTGCCTACGAGTACACTCTCTACTTCACCATTTTAGCCCCTTTCTAAACATACCCTTCAGGTGAGGCAAAAGAACAAACAACACAAACAATGGACCCTAGCCCTAAAACAATAGGGCTGCGACACTTTCCCCGCCAGTGAAATTTAGAGCTTATAGGAGCTGCGCGGCTACCGAATCTTTACCAAGCTCAGTTGTTCTACTATGAGCTCGATTGCTTTAAATTTGATATTGGCGGCCATATGCTTGAGCCGGCTGCATTTTCTTTTCTATCCTAAATGAATGTCAGTTTCGCCGCGATCTCGATGCTAGGCTTGATTAACAGATCTGATGAGTATTTTAGATGTCAACTTAGAGGCAGGTGTTTTAATATACTTTTTAAAAGTAGAATCTCCATGAAATGTTTAAACTAATTGAATATTAAGACTTCCTTTGTACGCTCTGATCAAAATTCGATATCTCCTTACATCATAGATAGCTCAATTATTTCACAGACAGTTAAGCGCATTTTAGTCCCTGTATATTTGATACCAGATCTCTTCCACACTGGAGACAAGGTTTTAAACAGCCAAATTAGTTAGCAGGCGCTCAATTACATCAGGTGTTTGTATAGACTGCGCCAGCAAGGAATAACGATTGTCATAAAAAAATATTGTCCATCAATTTGTGCAAACCACAAGTTAGAATTAATCGAGAATAGCAAGCTCCGTTCGGGTGGAGTGATTAGCTATTTAGCGTACGCTCCTTTCGGCGGCTTTTACAGATATAAACTTCTCAGTTTCCGAAGTGGTCACGTTTCGAACAGAAAGTAAAGAGAAGGAAACACGTACAAAGCAGAAAACGACGAGGAAGACGCGTATGAAAATAAAGGGAGATCAAAACAAACAACTAAACATGCCATATGCATATGTGCAGCTATTAAGGAAAAACAAAACCCACTGAGTGCATTTTTAAGGAATATTGGCACGAGGGAATTTTGAAGAACGAGAGTCTAGAGAAGCACAAGCCGTAAGCGAGTGCGTTAAGCACTTTTTGAGCGTTTCTCAGCAGTTGTTTACCTTTCGTTACCTCCTACATTATAATTGGAATGTACATGTTGCAGGTTTTAAAAACTTGTAGCTTGTCTTCTGTTTAAAATTTATTGTCTTGTATTATTTTGGAAACTCTAATCAGATCCAAAAGCTTAAAATTTATCTTTTTCCCGTGTATTTACTTGGTGTAATTTAAAATAAAATAAAATAAATTAAGCACTCGCATCAAACAGAAGTCACCTGCAATAAAGCTTATGGACGAATATTCGCGAAAAGTCTCATTAAAGAAAATTTTGAATCTATATTATTTGCTAACCGTTATTTATATATTAAAACCCACGCAGATCGCACAAACCAAATAGAAAGGCGACACTATTAAGACAATTAAAATAAAGGCGCAATATTTCAGCTGCATACACGAGGGAATATTCGCAGAGTAGGGTCGCAGGGAATATTCCCCTGAAGAGTTCAGACCGTGAAACCAGTTACGGGGACAAAAGGGTTTACGCGGGGGGAGACGGATTAGTATAAATTTTAGTTTTTTTTTTTTTTTTTTTTTTTTTTTTTGACTGAGATTCTCGAAAAATAGACGAGAAATGAGCCGCGGAGTCAGGATCAGTCATAAGCTCAAGAAAGTTAATTAAAATTATAGCACGCAGTAAATAACGAGCCGCAAAATACATTGAAATAAACCAGCGTATGCTTATAACGCCTCACATTGTTCGTCTATAAACTTACTCGTGACAAATTTGACTCTTTCTTACAACACCTCAATAGCCAAGAGCCGACGATCCGTTTCACAATGGAAAGTGAGAATGAAAACTCAATTCCCTTCCTTGATACGTCGATCATTAAGGATTCGAATGGATACCTCTCTACTAGTGTTTACAGAAAGCCTACGCACACTGACCAGTAGCTAGCGTATGATTCACACCACCCGCAATCTGTAAAACGCGGTATTGTTAAGTGCCGGTACGATCGATCTACACACCTCATTACAAAACCATCAGTTATCTCTCATGAAAAGAAACACCTCTCATCGGTCCTTGTTTCCAACGGTTATCCGTTTTCGTTTGTAAAAAAACCTTACAAAAACCAGGGGACGAACAACCACTAAAGAACCTGAACCCGAAATTAAATCTACTTTGGTTCTGCCATACGTCAAAGGCACATCGGAGGCTCTTCGCCGTTGCCTACAACAACAAGGCATACGGACTGTTTTCAGATCTGACACAACTCTTAGATCACACCTATTGCGACCTAAGGACATTGTCGATCCAGTAAAACAAGACGGAGTAGTCTACAAGATTCCCTGCGAATGTGGTAAGGTTTATATTGGGGAGACGAGAAGATCTATGCATGAACGGATTAAGGAACACGATAGAGACATTCGGCTTGCTAGAACCCTATCCTCCGCCGTTTCAGAACATAGCAACGCAACCGGACATTATCCGCTCTGGGACGAAGTTAAATTTATTGACCGAGATCCACATTGGTACACCTGTAGGGTAAAATAGGCTATTCACATAAGACTTCACCCTAATAACATCAACAGGGACAGTGGCATTGAAATTCCTGAAGCGTGGATGCCCACGATCAAACAACACAACAGCCGATCAGTACCAAAGCTGACCGCTGAGGGAACAATTTCTAGTCTGAACGACAAGGATCGACATCCTCCAATCATCAAGAGCCTAAGCGAGGATCGAAACGCACCAATCACCACCAGCTACGGTGCTTCATATTCAAACGCAGCAAGTCGACACCGTCGCCTGATGAAGACCAGCAGTATAGCGGTCCAAACGTCGCGATACACATTTTTGTGACTCAATCGTGAGACAAAAGATTAACTCAGCTATCAACTTACTAAGTGTTTGTAACTTGCAGTTTCGATAAGATTTTGTTTTTGGAGTTGAAGGAAGGATGTTTTATTCAGCAAAACCAGACAAAAATAAAAGTAAATCTACTGAAAGTTTGAAATTGTTCGCAGGGAATATTCCCACGTTGTTATACTTTTACGCACAGTTCACACGAAGGGAACAAGCCTTTTTCAGGGGATGTTCCCTGCGAACGGTCCCACGAATTCAAACAGGTTTGATTTCGTGGGAACATTCGCAGGAAACAAATTTTGGTCCCTGCGAGTAGATTTCGGTTAGTTCACACGAAGGGAACTGGTCCCCACCGCGATCGTTCCCTGCAATATTCCCCTCGTGTGTGCCGGTCTCAGAAACTTGTCCAGTTGCACTGAACAGAAAAGAGCGCTAAAAGTTTTGAGAAACACGAACCAATCATAATCGACTGTTCCACTGTTAAAAGGACCATAGCTCGTGCATTTCCACGGGTGGTACCCGTGCTGTGGAAACGTGCAAATGTCTCTTCCGTTTTTAAAAAGGACGACCCGACTCTGGCAGAGAATTATCGACCGATTTTCCTGCTTTGCATAGTCTCAAAAGTGTTAGAAAGGTGTGTTTTTAACCGCTGCTATCCACACTTTGCACCTCTACTGTACAATCTGCAACATGGATTTTTACGAGGGAAATCAACAGTTACGCAATTATTAGAGGTATATCATGACATCCTGGACATGGTTGCTGGAGGTTAGGAGGTAGATGTCATACACCTCGATCTCTCTAAGGCATTTGACAAGGTGCCCCATGACCTCTTATTGACTAAACTCCACCGCCATGGTATTTCAGGCACCGCCCTCCGATGGTTTGCGAGCTATCTGTCAAATAGACAACAGCGGGTCGTTCTTGAGGGCGCCTTCTCGGATTGGCTACCTGTAACATCTGGGGTACCACAGGGCTCCATATTGGGGCCTCTGTTGTTCTTGGTTTTTGTAAACGATATGCCGTCCTACGTACAGCATGGATCAAGCCTCGCCCTTTTTGCGGACGACAGCAAACTTTACCGGCCTATAGACTCTGTAAGTTCTCCTGCCTTGTTGCAATCTGACCTAGATGGTTTACATTCACGGAGCAGCGATCATAGGATGGCATTTAACACTACTAAATGTAAGGTTTTGCGTATGTCCAAGCGAAGATCTCGTAGAAAGCCCCTCAACACATATCATCTTGGCGAGGAAGTA
>JAEMWC010000252.1:90000-175000 GCA_016490735.1 Pachyseris speciosa | reverse complement strand
TATTTTTGACGCAAAAATTGAGACTTTGTGAGAGGATAAATAGATATGTGTTAAATACATACGTGAGTACGACTTTGCGGGGAGTTTCTCAGCATATACGGCCTTGATTTGATTTTGACATTCCCAGTTGTACGACCACCAATTAGATGAGATATGGAACCGCGCGTGAAGTACGCAAAAGATTAGCATCAAAGTATTCACGGCTTTCGGTCGGGTTCGCACTGTAAATTCAGAGATCCAGAGTATTCCACGGTAGTACGTCAAAGAACAGCGTTCACACGTCAACACTCCTAGAGCATCCTCATTTTGTCATTTCCCCATTTCTTCATTTTGTTATTTCGTCATTTTGTCATTTCGCCATTTCGTGATTTAAACACGCCTGCATATCGCACATATTGTCGTAAAAGTATAAATTGAAACGCGCCTCGCCTCATAAAGTTAGAACAGAAGGCAACCAGAATTTTAAGTAGCTTTAGTGATTTTCTGGTACTCTTTGCTATTCTGGTAGTTAGTTGTATCCGTAAAATATTGTAACGTATATCCTTTACTTTCCTTTGTAGTTTGACAAAATAAAACATAAAGAACTTAACCGTTCATTCTATAAACTATTTCTCCAAAGGTCTGTTTGGTCGACGTCTCTTCCGAAGGGATACGCATATATCCAATTCCCCGAGCAACTTTTTCGTCGTCAACATGGCCATGTCCGACTTGCTGTTTCCTATATTCTTGTTCCCGCGGAACCTAAGTCAGTTGTAATCTGAGAACTCCTGGTTTATCAGTGGTCCTCTTGGTCTGGCCTTGTGCAAGTTGGTTCCCTTCTTAATAGACGTCTCCGGTGTTCTGTCTTCTCAGAGTTTGGTTCTGGAAACAGTGGATCCGGCAATTAGGAGCCGCAGTTTATCCTCTCAACTCCCCACGCATCAGTTCAAAGCTGCGCCCCTACTTCATTCTGGCCACCTGGATCGTCGCTGTGGCAGTCTTCTCTCCACATTTCGTCACCTTCAAACTTGTTGAATTCAAGGACAACAGTGTTGCATCCTTTGAAATGAAGTCTTCGGAGAGTCCATCTCTTTTTTAGATTTCGTCCTAGCAAGTGACGATGCTAGTTTTTACATCCCTCTTTTCTTGTTGTCCCGGCATACTTTACTCCATCATATCCTCGTCAAGCTCAAGTTCCAGAAGATTCCAGGCGAACAATCAGCCAACTCTGAGTAACAACCAGCCAAAAGAAACAGAAACGTGCTGAAGATGGCCATTGCTATCGTGTTGATGTTTGTACTGTGCTGGGTGCTAGGGCTATTGGCTAGATACTAGACCGCTTTGGCAGTGATATTACTTCAACTTGTAGCTTCTTTATCTATATGAACTCATTGCCAAGTTATGGCCTTCTCAAATTGTGCCATCAATCCTGCATGCATCTGTTTTATTTTCAGTGGTAATTTTCAAAAGCTCTTAGAAACTCCTACAGTGTTCTAGCGGCGCAGACCAACAGTAGGTCTTAAAAATTCGCACTGCGATATGTCTTGGCTTCTGAACCTCCCGTACATGACATGATTTCCAGAAAAGCCTAACAATATTTGTTTCCTCAATTTTCTGTATTCGCACAAACTTTCGTGTAAACTGCAATAATTCACATTAGTATATACCACACAAGTGAATAGTGCTTTTCGCGTGCTGTGATTGGTTAACACGGAGGTGAATAGCAGGTACTATTCACCTCCGAGCAGCCGGCGCGCGAGATTTTACAATTTCCGACCGCTTGTCGGTATATTTTCACACATAAAGTAATGTTTTTGGTCCGCTAATTATTCAGCTTGTGTGGTATATACTAAAACAATTATTCACCTCAGTGTCGGTGAAAGTGGTGGGTATTTACCTCGCCGCTTCGCGGCTCGGTAAATATCCACCACTATTCACCTCCACTTCGGTGAATAATTGTTGATAAGTAAAACGAACTGGTGTGAGGAAACAGTACATTTTGTATAGGGATGGCTGGTTCTAATTTCGTACGGACTGTACGCACGAACCGAAAACGTGAATAACTTAGTGAAGAGATACCTCGTATCCCGTCTAATATAAGCTGTAACTGGTAATTTATATGAATACCACTTGTGAAAGGTTTTAACATGTCCCATAAAACTATCCTTGTAAATAGTCACATAAGTAAGATATTGTTCGTCGTACCATCCATTTAAAAAAATTGGTTGTTTCTTAAAAGTGCATACGACACGAATTTTTTCCCGTTTTTGGAAAATGAATATCCCTAAAAAACAAATCGAAAGTTAAAAAGCGTCCGAAATAGCTGAAACCCGTTTTTTCTCTTTCGAAATACCCGCTTCTTCACCTTCAAAAGTGTCCCGATTGTCGCGCGGCCAAAATATAAAGTGACTTGTACTTGTGACGTCACAAGCACATGTCACATGATATTTCGCTCCCAGCAAAATGGCTGAAAAGGGAGCGAAATCTTCAGGAGGGAGACGTTGCGTTGCTGGCGCCCCGAATAAGACAAGTTGTAGGAACGAGAACATGAAGAATAGAATAATAGAATATACTTAAAGGGCGTAGTTACAAAAGTGCCATACAACGTCATAGTACGTCAATTAAGGTAGAATGCCAGATTTATAGAGTTGCAGTTTAGCAGAGCAACGTATGAGATTTCGCAACCTCAGTAACACTCCAACTTTTTGACTTGCTCTCTTGCTAATATTTTTGATATGTTCGCTAAATGTTAGTTTGTCATCAATGTTTACTCCCAGAATAATCAATAGACCTCAGTTTAGCTTGTAGATTTTGTTTTCCCAATGTAGACCACGTGATGTTACGGCCAGAGAACTATTTCTTTGAAATTTCGCCTTATTCACGAGAATGTGTACGCATAATTTATGAAAAGACAAAAGGCAAACCCCCTTTGGAAGATCACATGGTCTACATTGGGAAAACAAAATCTACAAGCTAATAAGGTCTATTTCAAGTGATACTTCATCTGCAAACTCTTTACTTCATCTGCAAACTCTTTTTTTTTCTTTTTGACGACTTTGGGTCGGTGACGATGATCTGAAATTTCCTGGGATTGGCCTTTTAGAAGTTTTTTTTTTTTGTACCACTGCGTGATCTTCTCAGTTTCGTTCTTAAGCTCTTGGCGGCATCTTCGATGGAGTCTCCAATCGTGTACATTTGGTGGTCGTCTGCATACATAAAGAGGTTCTCTGACTCTGCATATGATGGGAGGTCGTTTTGGAATATGTTCCACATAAGTAGCCTGTGTACATCCGCCTCCTACCCTCAAATAAATCACAAAGGAAATAGGAAGCGTCTGCACGCAGGCTACACAACAGAGGTCTAAAAGACGAACCTTCAGGACGTCATCTTGTTTGTTCTTTCCATACACTTTGAAGATTTAGCAACTTAACTCGATTTTTTCTGGACCCGAGGAAAGATCGCATGAGATTAACGGATTTGTCTGAGAAGCCGTATGCCTTGTTATCAGGTTTGACCCATTTATCAGGTTACCTCTTATTTGTTAGGTTCAGCGCGAGCGAGTGGGTGGGTTGGAGGGGGTGAGGGAGGGTTCTTCTCGAAACACGGCTGCAAGGATATTTAAGAGAAACACGACAAATACTCACCGATTACAAGGAATAAGGAATCACATATCCCAAACTATACTTGATGGGCGGTAGAATATCTCGATGCTATGATCTGAAATCAACTGTAAATACATTGACAGATGGAGGCTGGAATATTTTGCCGTTTCTTTCTAAGTACAGGCGACGCATGCTTGAAACTGAGTGCACCGCCGTGTTTTCGTTTCCTTTTGTTCTGGATGTTTTTCGTTAGTGGTTTGGTTTTAATTTGGTCTAGTTCTGTTTTCGCTTGTTTCCGTTTACCTCTCCTTGCTGTGCGCTGAGAAAAATTGCGAATACCCACAGCCTTTACATTTCAAGTTTCAATGATAGCTCGCTTTCCAAAGCCACAGTGGAGGCCGAATTCTGCGAACCGTATGTATCAAAACGGAAATTGTATGAATCTGAATCAGAGCCTGTGCAGAATGGCAGGAAGTTAAATTCCTGTGAGCCATGAATTGCAACGCAAAAGTCGAAGGTGACCCTCTTTTTCTCGAAAGCCCCTTGAAGAGCTGGTCCAAATACGTATGCTTGTCAAAATCTTTTAAGCCTTAGTGGTGACCACAGGTCCACCATTCTATCTGTGTGAGACGCGCAAGTGATGTCACGTTATGCTATTTGATCTCGTACATTTTCCCAACGGTTGATGTCCGTTGGAGTGAAGCAATCAAAGAATTTTACGTCTTCTGAACCCAAATTTCGATGTACTGTAGGCCAGATAAATAACGTTACTGTGTGATTTAAGGGGAGTTTCCGTCAGTTGACTTCTAATGAAAACCCAACAGAAACACTTGCTTCACAAGCTACAGCGAAGGAGGCTTAATGAGCACTTTGAGAAGTAAAACACAAGCTGCAATTGCAAGAAGCCAGGGCAGCTTTATTTAACACGTGTTTTGTACACTTCACTAAATGCTTCCCGCATTCGACGCTATCCTTGGCCACAGATCGGCACACTCTTTAGCCACAGGACCAGTGATAGCAGAGCCTGTCAAAAACGAAGCAACATCAATACCTTATGAATATGCGAGTGATCATCGCAGTTTTTAACACCACTGCAGCGGTAGTGAAAACAAAGCCACAACTGCTTAAGTAGTGTTCAAACCTGCGATGATCATTTGATCATTGATCCGCAGTTCAAGTATGATTTTCATATATTCATAGTCATCATTACCTTACATGGACAGACAGTATACTTGACTTGCATCCTCCCACCCCTCCCACAGAGCAATTGAAATTACAAAGAGGTGGTGGGGCAGGAGGGTATCAAGACAGGAAACTGAGGTAAAAGTACAGATTACAGAAAGTTGGAGGGGTGGGGTGGAACGAAGTATTCGGAGACTTCTCCTCTGAATCAAATTACTTCTTAGCAGTCGGTGCTGTAATATTTTACGTCCGTCTCCCCTTGTTGGCCGTATTTTACTCCATCATAATCATCAAACTTAACTCACAGAAGATTCCAGGCGAACAATCAGCCAACGCTGAGCAACAACGAGCCCAAAGAAACAGAAATGTGCTGAAGATAGCCACTGCTATCGAATTGTCCTGTTGCTACATTTCTTTGGCAGTGACATTACTTCAGCTTGTAGCTGCTTTATCTATTATAAAGTTTCCTGGTTTATGGCCATCTCTAATTGCGCCATCAATCCATGCATCTGTTTTATTTTCAGAAGTAATTATCAAAGAGCTCTTAAGAGACTCCTGAAGTGTTCTAGCGGCCCAGAGCAACAGTAGGTCTCAAAACTTCTCACCGTACATGGTGTCTCGGTTTCTAAACCTCCCAGGCATAAAATGATTTCTACCAAAGCCTAACCATGTTTGTTTCCTCAGTTTTCTGTATTCGCACAAACTTTAGACTTTCTAGTCTTCTCGGATAAGGACGATAAACCGTAGGTCCCGTCTCACAACTCTTCATAATTGATTCTGTGGGACGTTAAAGAACCCACGCACTGTTCGAAAAGAGTAGGGGACGTAGTCCCCGGTGTGGTGGTCTATCTCTACTAGAATGTGGTTATGGGGGTACGGGCGTACATTAATATAATTGGCGCAAGCTGTTGTAGTGTCCCTGCGAGGTTTCTGGCAAAGCTAATAAAATAAAATAAAATGAATAGAATACTGCAATAGTTAATTCACGTAAGTAAAACAAAATTGTAATTTTTTTACAGGGATGACTAGTTTTGTACGCACCAACCTAAACCTTGAATAACTCAGTGAAGAGATACCTGATATGCCCTGTAATATAAGATATAACTTGTAAATATTTGTGAAAGGTTTTAACATGATCAATAATACTCTTCTTGTAAATAGTCACATCAGTAAGTAAGATATTGTTCCTCGTCCTTTTCATTAAAAAATTGGTTGTTTCTTCATGAATTAATGTTTTCAAAAGATGGAAATGCAGAAAGAATAGAAAATACTAAAGAGGGCATAAACGTTTCAAGGAATGATTTTCTCTCGGCAAAATGCTAACTTATTAATGAGCAAAGAACATTAATCTGTCGACGAAAAGAATTGTAAATAAACCTTTTATGACCTGTAACACGACCTAACTGATAGCCTTAAGACACTTTGTTGAACGGTTATAACAGTTCTTTGTGATTTTGGATGAAAACTATGTGAAACACGTTTAACGGATTTCAAAACCGCCTTTGGTCGAATTTGCGTTCGTTTGTGAAACTCCAGTTAGGATGAATAATAATAATAATAATAATAATCACTTTATTTAAGTCTCAAATGTATTTAGCCGAGCACAGATGCTCTACTAATTGGGGAGACTAAATCAAATCAACTCTAAATATATCAAATGAAATCAAATGTTGGTTTTTTGGGAGAGGGGAAAACCGGAGTACCCGGAGAAAAACCTCTCGGAGCAGAGTAGAGAACGAACAAACTCAGCCCACTTATGACGCCGAGTCCGGGAATCGAACCCGGGACACATTGGTGGAAGGCGAGCGCTCTCACCACTGCGCCAACTCTGCTCCCAACTCTGCTCTCCAACTCTGAAGAATTTTATACTCGAACTTCCTTTATAAGAGGGACTAAAATATTGCAACGTAGCACTGTAATACGTGGTATTTTCTGTCTTTCTCCCAAGTTTCAGCGAAATTAATGATAATTTAGATACCACCAGAATGTCTTCTAGATAAACGCCATACTCTTTCTGTCTGTTAGCGCTTCCTTTAGTTTTATCTCTACTGCTAAAAGGTATCAGACACTATTTACTATTTCAAAAAAGGAGGATCTTTTGGCTCCAAATTTAAGCTTTCAAAGTTGAATCTCTCAAATCGTAATAACCCTGAGTGAGTCTTAGCTTACAAATCCTCTTTATATTCTGGTAAACTGCATTGGCTTTTATTAACTCACTCCTTCATTCTTCTCGAATGATCTCACAATTTACTTGATGCCCTGTTATTTGTCACGTTTGCTGTCCAGTTTTGTTAGGTTCAGCACGAGCGACTTTCCCGTACGTTGTTACCATTTTACAGCTTTAAGCAACAAAAATTTGCAAATTTGTAGGATTTATTTCACTGATCCTCTGCCCTCCTGTAAACAATTCTTTCCCTTTCCTTGAATGCACCTGCTCTGTTACAAGTTCAAAACCAGGAAGCAAATAGAAAACACAACAGCATCATTTTACGCACATTCATTCACAAATATCCTCTGCCCTCTGTGTCATCTATGTCATCGCCTTCCCCGGCCGTAGGGTCGACCCCCGGGTTAACCAAGGAGATTGTAAAATCAGTCAAGCAAGCTTGAGGAATTTCCCGGGGAATCGGGGATTCTTGCATGACAAAGTCCCCTAGGTGAGTTGTCTCTCAGCAGAAAATCCCCCTGACATCCTTTGCAAACTCGTGATTTCCCCCGTACCCCTAATCTTTTATCGTAAAACAATGTCGTATTTTCCCTTACACTAGGGAAAAGAATCTCATCCATCTCTTTGTATTCCCCCCACGTATCTCCCTGGTTGGCCCGGGGGTCGACCCCACGGGGAAACCGATTGCATGTGCATTAGGTTGATAAGTTTGGCTAATTGACGCTCGACACCCGCTCTTAATTTGGCTTGCGAGACAAAGATCAATAGTCATTTGTTCATCACTCACGGGTTTATTACGAACCAACTAAATGACCAGCTCCCAGTTGGCTTGTTAGCTCAGTTGGTAGTGCAATGCACCGGTATCGCAGTGGTCGTGGGTTCGAATCCCATACAATTTTTCAGGCTTTATTTTTAATACTGCTTTAGTAGTGTTCATAACTGCGATGATTACTCACATATTCATTTATCAATCCGCAGTTCAAAATATGATTTTCATATATTCATATATAGTCAGACATGGAATATTTAACTTTTTAAGAGGAGCAAAGTTTTGGCGGAGTATTTCTGGCGTTTTGTGTAATGACCGAGTCCCTGATCATTAGAGCGCAAAAAATTTGAAACATGCAATTTGACGGGAGCAAATTTGTCTCATGAGAGGGTGAACAATAAATTGAGGACATCATTTGAAAATTCTTGCAAAAGATGTCGATTACTTTTCTCTCGAAACGAGAAGGACGGAATAAGATATTAAAGAAAGATTGCTACAAGGCATTTGCAGACATAATACCTAACGCTTTAAGTTACGCACATACATTCATAAATATACCAGTAGTTCAATTTAAGGAAAACATTAGTTTGATAAGTTTCGCTAACTGTGTCTCCGACATCCTCTCTTAATTTGGAGGACGAGATAAAACTAACAAAATCTGGAACGTTTAACTTTTTAAGACGGAGACATTTTTGGCGGTGTATCTCTGCCGTTCAGTTTAATGATTTGAGTTCATGATCATGTGATCGCAAAACATTCGAAACATATGCTATTTGAGGGATCAAATTTTTCCTACCTGAGTGTGAATAACAAACTGAGGCGAACATCATGTTAAACTTTTAACAAGAACTATTGGGAAGCTCGGAGTGGGGGTGGGGTACAAAATACGCCCTTAGCGAAACAGGGCTGTAAGGCAATTTCAGACAAACACGATAAATACTCAGCCATTACTGTAAGTTAGATATCATATATCCCAGAACTATACTTCATAGGCGGTCGTCTCGATGCTATGATCCGGTGTTTGAACATATCGACCGAACCAGCAAGAAGAGTAAGGAAGAGAAGTTACTGTTAAAAAGCTTAAAGGAGCTACGTCACGGTCTTTGGAATTTGAAAAGTTTAGCTCGATTTTTCAAAAAGGTCATTTGTATCCGTTTCAATCAGTCTTCTCCATCCTTCACCATCCTCGCCACATTTGCATTTATTTTTGTCTCTTTGGTGCTTCTCTTCCCTGACAAATTGTTATTTCATTGTTTCTCATTATTTAAATGCACTTCATAACATAGCTGGTAAATCCGTGTAGTCAAATTCAATTGCGCGAGCGTGCTTCATATTCCGTGCACGCTGATGACGTAGCAGAGGGAATTTCTCTTTACACAATATTTCAACTACCGCGTTGAAAATGCTATAAAACAATTGGTTCATGAGTCAGCTGTGCGTTCATCGAGATATGAAGCACTTGGGAAGTTTGGAGAGCACTCAAGAAGCTAGAGTTGCTCTCGGCTACGCCTCGAGAGACTCTTACGCATCTTTCGTGCTCTCCAAACTTCAAGCGTGCTTCATATCTCGATGAACGCAAGCTGGTACATTATACACTCAATGTATGGTCCCGAGGGAAACAGTTAGTTTTGTTTTCCCGAGAGTCCTGATGTTTCCCGAGACGAAGTCGAGGGAAACATCAGGACTCGAGGGAAAACAAAACTAACTAGTTTCCCGAGGGATCATACATTAAGTGCTTTGTTATATACCGAGACTTTCCCTTCAACAATCACAGCAAAATAAACTGACAAATAAACAAAGACGGCATTACAAAAACACGTCTTTATTCACGTCTTTATTGAATAATTTACAAACGTTTAAAAGTACCTGAAAAAGTAGAACATGCCTTTCTTGAATTTTCCGAATCTTTTCCTCCTATTAGATGCTGAATTTCTTCGACTGATACTTGAGAAAAACGTTTTCTTTTAGTCTCGGGTTCCATAACGTTTGTATTATCGTTGGTTTATAAAACTGAAAACTGGCAGTGTTCTCAGGTCCGCCTCGTCAATCAAGCTGACGTGAGCACGTGCTGAAGATCATGCCACTTTTTAGTCATGCACTAATCACGTGCTGTTGTATCCGGGCGCGCGGGCAACAATTGCGGAATTGTATCCCGGTCGGGATACATTTGAATTTGGTCAGGGGCACGTGACCAAGAATCAGCCAATCGCAGTACTCCTTTTGTTGAGTGAAAGTGTAGGTATATAACAAGAACCAATATTTATTGTTAATTTTTTATGTGCCTAATAATGACCCAAAATATTTTGACCGAGCCCCATTGAGTTACTGGGCTTAAGGTAAGAGAAATAAAAAGTACTGGCCGACAAGGGAGAAAAAAATGCCAAAACCTATCAAGCAGGCGAAGATTATAGAAAAAAATCTTGAAGGTTGTAATTGAATAAAAAATAAAATGCAGACACAGGAATGTTCTCTTTCACGCTGTACAAGGAGAAAGGTCTGCAAATCATTCCTTGGAAGTTTAATACATTAAGATAGGACCCTGTGCCCTAAAACCGCATTGTTTATAGAGAGAAAAGATAACCTATTTTAAACTTGCAGAATCCTTTCAACATACAAATTTCTCGATTGATCCGCTCTATGCTATTTTAAGAAGTAACAGATGGTAGACAGGATCAACAAATGATTAGTTATATAAGGGTGGTCTGTACATCGACGGACGTATGCGGATTCATAAAACATGTTCTCTTAAACCTTAAGTTCGCTATTTCTAGTTGAAAACCCTGTCTTAAATTAGCTGTACTGACAATACAGATAAAACGGTTCACCTTAAGTCTCTAAACTGAGGCATGTCACATGCCGACGTTTCCCGTTGCAAGCAATAGGATTTTGTCTGCTTGGCTAACTTCTTCCTTGGCTTATGATAATTTACGAGGAAAAATCGACGAAACGTATCCAGGATAAAACAAACTAAAAATTATTTTAAAGCTTGCTCTTGCTAAAGAGTTTATAACTATCGATCGAGCTTTCAGCTGTCACGCTACAGCCTCCTAAAGATAAAACTTAAAAAATACCGTATTTTCTCAAACTTGGCCTGACGGACCCGGCGTTTGTTTAAAGCCAGCATTTAATCGGGGTCCGGCGTTTATAAACAAGGTGCAATTTTCTTTACTTTTTTAAATTGATATATTACTATCTATTCGCCGAGACCCAGAGGCAATTTTTTTACGGCGGAACGATTATTCTCTTCTTCCCGACCCGAACAAACTGTCCCCAAGTCACCGAAAATGATTATTACTAAACCAGACAGAAAATATTAAGTAATGCATGAACAGAACATAGCAAGTAGATGGGTACAACTAAAGAAAGTTTTGATTTCATAATAGGTAACTTCGCCAACGTCGTTCTTACGAAATGTGTGCAGTACTATACGGAAATGTTTAAACTGGCTAATCTTCGTAATCTTCGGGCCTCGAACAAACCGCGGGGCCTCGATGAAACGCCCCCGGCGCTTATTTTAAAATTACTAGTTATACGAGGCCGGCGTTAAATTGGGGTCCGGCGTAAAATCGAGAAAATACGGTAAATATGAATAACAAAACGAACAATATAATGAAGAAAGAAAATGTGATGTCTAATTTGAGCAAGCTGCATGTATTTTACTTTAAGAATAGAGTACTGATTGGGTAGTATAGCAGTTCTTGCCGGCAATATTTACCAGCATGACAAAAACAAATGTTACTTCTTAAAATATCACTATTGACGAATACAAAAGCAGAAATTCGAAGTATTGGAGTGCTCGCGCTCCAGGTGATTATAACAGCACCATATACACTTTTGCTCATTAATAATAATAATAATAATAATAATAATAATATATTTTGACAGAATAGCCATTTTAGTTATAAAAACTGCTAATATGGGTCTTGTGTAAAATGAATAAAAATCAAACTTAACATTAAAAACAAAAACAAAACTGTAAAACTATATACATTGATATCTAGTACTGCCCGGATAAAAATTATATACAATCATTAAACAGGGTAGCGACCTCATAAAAAGGCTCTCTTAGTCGACTCTAGATTGACTCTATCAGTAGATAACTTATCCTTAGTCCTAGTCCCGTGATAGATATGAATATTTCGCTAATAAAAATAACCTGCATTGGGGCTTGTCCATCAAGACAATTCTTGACTAGCTTGACAATATGTTTATCTCTTAAGAAGATCCCAGCCAAGATTGCAGATATGCAGATAGATTGCAGATATGCGTTAGTTTTCCCGTTTTTGGTAAAGTATATTCTCCACCCTTCAAATGAACAGTGGTCTTTTCTATCCCTTAGATACAGTTATTATGCCGATCCAGTTTATGATTCATTATAAGCCTCTGTGAAGTCGTAAACACTTGATGGAACGTCTACAGCTTCAAAATCAATACCATATGCAACACAATGAACTTTGTACTTATTTGGATAAGTTGGGTTAGCATTAATATGAATCGTACAATATAAATATTCAGGTGGTGAACTTACTGAAGGTTTTTCAATCCATAATAAATATCTCGAATGATCTTCATTTCTGTTATCAAATTTTCTCCCTACAGTTTTATGAATTGTAATTCCACCAGTTGCACTGAATGTTACACTACTAAGACTCATTCCTTCATAATCAGGAAATAGCCATTCGAGAATAAAAGTGTATTTTCCATCATTTATTGTGTACATCTTAAAACCAATTCTAGCTCTGTAAATATGATTAGCTTCTTTATTCAAGTCTACATCAATCACAGGGTGCAGAGGAGTATTGTTGGATCGTACGCGATAAAGTCTCACCTTTTTAATTCCAAAATATGTTTACGTTGTAAAATAAAGATTGTCGAAATGAAATCCTTCTGAGTTGTGAACGTTTTTCGCTTCCAGATCCTTCTTATATCCCCCGATCTTGTCTCTCTCGTACGGCTCCTTCCGCCATGTTTATTTGCATATACCGCGGACCAAAGTATCGTGGGCTTCTAAGGTTACGAAACGGTGGCTTACACTAAAAGAAGAGAAAAGGGAGGAAACCGATTTAGGCTCAATTTTTCGATTCCCTGTATCTGACACGAAATTCAATGAAAACGTCTCATTTTTCGTATATGGTTTGGAATTTTCACTTTTTAGCCAAATTGAACAAGAATTCTGTTGAAACGGTCGGAAAAGTAACATTTTTGGCAAAGGAGATTTACGGCCTCATCACACCGCTTTCGTTCAATGTGCACCGCAACAACTGGTGACGGAAATGACGTATAGTGTGTTGTGACCTCGAAGAATAAACGTGTTGGAAGTACTCGCTGGCGGTCTCTATTTGTGTTTCGGGGTTCTACAGTAAGCGACAAGGATCGTTCTCTTTCACTCGCGGTTTCGTGGAGGTATTTGTCGAGATTTTTCTCTTTTCAACGGCGGTTTATAAGCGGCGGCGAGATGAGCGGAGCTAACGCTAGTGGTTCAACCAGCGAGTCGGGAAGTGTTGGAAGCATTTCTGTTTCCCTAGGTGTCGGTTCGTTAGAAACACTGGTTTCGCAGACACTTGATGACTACTTCGTTCCAAAGGCAAACGTTCTGTTTGAGAGGCACATGTTTCTGCAGATTGCACAAGAAATCAGTGAAACCGTTGATCAGTTTGTTTGTCGGCTTCGCCAGCGTGCGGTTAGCCGTGACTTCGGTGCCCGGGCTTCGGTGATAGAGAAGACCACTATATTCGAGATCATGTCATAGACAAGTGAACATTCGACACATGCGTCGGACGTTTTCAGAAAAGGAGGAGACTTTGATGCTCGAAGGTTTGCTGAGAATTGTCGAAGCGTGAGAATTGTTTTAATTATTAGTTAGCTATTGTTTGAAGGGTATATGTTGTGACCTCGTTGAATAAACGTGTTGTTAGTATTTGCTGGCTATCTAGTCTGTCTAGCTCAATTTGTGTTTCCCTGGTGGACAGTTTCGATTTTTTTTTGCCTGCGGTGGGTTTTCATTGAGCGGAGCTGGCCTTTTGAAAGAAAAACTTGCCATGTTTTTATCCTTCCCCAACGGGAGATTACTCTCCCGTTTCCGGTCACTGCCCACTTCCGTCACCAGTTATTGCGGTTCACATCGAACTAGTCACGTGACGCTTGTTTCCTCCCTTTACTCTTCTTTTACTCGTCACTTCGTGCCTCGTTCGGAAAGCTTCGCTTTCGATTTCCGAAGCTTATTCGTTGCCCTTCGGGCAAAGATCATATGCGTCCGCGGCCAGCGTCAGTTCGACGCGGTATATGCAAGTAAACATGGCGGAAAGCCGTACGAGAGAGACAAGATCGGGGGATATAGAAGGATATGGAAGCAGAAAACATTCACAAATCAGAAGGATTTCATTTCGACAATCTTTATCGTACAAAGCAAACACATTTTGGAATTAACGAGGTGAGACTTTGTCGTTTACGATCGAACAGAACTCCTCTGCACCCTGTGCATCAATGACCTTTTTTGAAATCAAATGTGGTGAACGAGGTAAATTGACATATCCATTAACTGTCAAGCCATATTCAGTGCTAATTTCATCGATATCATTCATCAAATATTTGAAAGCATTCTTTGGATGAGAAGCAGATGAAATATGACTTTTTTCTAATTGATCTAAATTTACGGCATCGGTTTTATTTGTTCCTTCTTTTAAGTTAATGATTTTATGCCCTCCAAGTTTTAAGTCTGCTGCCATCGCATTTGTTCCATTCAATAATAAAGTGTTTGCTCTGATAGTTTGTGAAGCTCTATTTAAAACTCTAAAGTTCACTGCATCAGTTTCATTCACCACGTCCGCTAAATTCGTCATTTTATTTCCACCCATCGACAAATTTCCATACATCGCAGTCGAACCGTCTCGTCAAAGAAAATATTCGTCAGTATACCTTTTTGTCGCCGCATCGTCTGCGTTGACAGGTGGAGCAAGATCAGTAATGGCATTGTTGTTCATATTCAGATTTTGTTGTGCAATCGCATCGAGTTTGGTTTGCAACCTCTGGTCCACATAACTTTTGTTTACAGCGTCTTGTGGGTTTGAGGGGTTATCCTGTAGGTTGATGATCTTGTTCAATTTCATGTCAACATTACCACCAAACGCAATTTGACCGTTTTTAATTTCATAAGCTGGGTCATGAACAAAGTAAGATAAATTGGTATGATAGCCATATACCCCATAAACGATGATATGTGTTTTGATGTTAATAGATGGAGCTGTGGCTATAAGTATAACCTCAATTGACGCTTGACCACCACCAGTTTTTTCGATTTGGAAAACCTTCTTCATATAACCATCAACATGCTGGGTTCTAAGAAAAGGTTGTTGAAACGGTTGTCCGGCTTCACGTATGTTCAGTGTGCGAAGATCAAGCCCAATTGTGACTTGGTGTGGGTCTGATGGTGAGTAAAACTCTGTAACAAATGTATACAGTCCATTTCTCAATGATGTCACATTAAAACGAATTTTGGATGTAAATCTGCCACTTGTTGGAATCAAAAAAGACAATGATGACTTGTTGATATGATATGGTGATCTGTTAAAATCTTCAATTTGGAGGCTATTAACATTTTGTGTCCCTGTTGACTTGGAAATATCTTTCAACAGAAAAGCGAATGGGTTGCGTTGAGTACCAGATACTGAAAGAACAAGGTCATCAACATACTTTTTGTTGGCAGAATCTTTATCAGAGTTTGGAGATCCAACATTTGTTATTTTATTGTCACCCATGACAAGATCACCGGTCATTGCAACACTTCCATCTTTTTTAAGAAATGGTGAAACATCAATGCCAGTAATTCCAGCAATTTCAGTATCAACATACCCCTTTGTGGCTGAATCATTGTTTGCTGTTGGCGCTGCTACATTAGTCAATTTGTTACCTCCAAGATTCAAATCAGAAGTCATTGCAACGCTTCCATCTTTTTTCACAAAGTTATTATTGAGATATGTTTTATCAGCTTTACCTATTACACCATCATCAACGTATTTTCTAGTTGCACAGTCTTGTGGAAGTATAGGGCGTCCAACATTGACTATTCTATGAAAACTCATTTTAACCTCATTATTAAATACAATTCTTCCTTCTTCTATTTCAAAAGCTGGGTCGTGAATATGTGATAAAATGATATTAGAAAATCCATAAACACCATAAACTATGACATGATGTTTTTTATTATTTTGTAAATATGGTGAAATCAACAATAACTCCATTGATGTGGAACCATCAACAAGATGAGTCTTTGGAAATGCTCTTTTTATTGAATCCTTTCTTTCAATTAAATTTGATGACAAATTGTCATCATCAACTGTTGCATTGTTTGGATTACCATCAGTATAAAACTCAACAACTAAAGTGTACTTTGAAACTTCCAATTGTGACAAATCAAAACGAAGAACAGTTGTAAGACCAGCAGAAGGAATAACAAAAGACAAGGCTTTTTTATTTATTGAGTAAGGGCTTTCATTATAGACTTCTAATTGTAGATTATTCGCATTTCTTAGAATAGTTGTTTTTGATGTATCTTCAAGAAGAAATTTAAATGGATTAACACGTGTTCCTTCAATTGATAAAACAGCATCATTGACATATCCCAAGTTAGTAGAATCATAATGATTTACTGGATCACCAACATTTGTCAAACGTTTATTTTCAATATCATAATTGCCATCTTGTGTTAATCTAAATCCATCACCTGTTTCACCTTTATCACCTTTATCACCTTTGGGACCAATTGGACCAGCAGGGCCTCTTTCACCAGTTTTTGTTTCATCTTGATCTAGTGGAGAATTGAAAACTCCCATTATATCATCTTGTTAGATTAATCTTCTTCATCACTGCTTTCATCTTCCAAGAATTCAGGTGGTATGGTTTCATAGATGACAGGTAGTCTGTTATTGTTTTTCAATACTTTTTGTGTCCTCCTGTATACTTCCATTTTGATTTTTTCAGCGATTTCAAATGGTGTTTCAACAGCAGCGTCAGGTTTGATCAATTTTTCGATTCTTTCTGTTCTGGGATTCTCCTGTTTTTCTGGATTTTGAAAATTATTGATTGCCATATAATATTAGATTAGATTAAACAGCACCATAAAAATTCCTCTTGATTGTTTTCATTGGCTTGTCAACATAACAGAAGGAATAAGGTTTCTTGGTGGCTTCAATGTATTTCTTCTTGTCTATTCCAAGTTCTTGTGCAATCAAGTTCCTTTCTCTTGAGGATGGGAAATCATAAAGGCAGAAGTGACTGCAATTGAGTCTGATTGATTTTGGACAGCCATAGAATGATTGTGTGAGATATATGACTGAACAGTTCTTGTGTCTCCCCTGAATGAAATAGCTGATTATCTGATCTTGTTTCTTGTCAGTGACAAAATCATCAAAAACAACCAATCGCTGCAAATCTGTGTCTTTTATTTGTTCAACTGGCAATATCTCTTCTTGACTGCAAACCAAGGCAGGATATCCAATGTGACTGCTTATTTCATCTATTACTTTCCGAAGATATTTGTACTTGTCTTGATCCAAATTTTTTGCATAAAGATGTATCTGATCATAATAGACCAACGGTTCCATAATCAGATGCATGAACAATGTTGTCCTTCCAGATCCAGAATGACCAGCCAGCAGCATCCTGAAAGTGTCTTTTGGCATATACGGATACAACTGTCTGAATGAATTCTTTGAACCCTGAATATCATAATTAGGGATTTCCATATGTAAATAGTTTAGATTAGTCTAACACAATTGTATATGGATATAGAACGAATGAAAAGGCTTCTTAAAAGTGGAATTGAAGCTGGAAATAAAACTAGAGAAGTTCGTGATGTTATCAAGACTTATGAATACAGAAAACAGGATGCATATGATACAACATCAGAATTGCTGAAACCCTCTATTGATGTCCAGAAGAGTGTGAAAGAAAGTGTTGACAAAAAACAGGATGAAGTTATTGAACAGTTGAAAAAGAATCAAAAAGCCTTGACATCTGGTTTTGAAGATCTTATGCTATTAAACACGTTACCTGAATCAGTACCAATGAAAACAACATTACCAATTGATTACAAACCTAAAATGATGACTGAAACAGAACCAAAGTATAAGTCAAATCTTGACAAAGGTTTCTCACTTGATGAGGTTAAGGTATTACAGGAATATGAATTGTCTCCTCCAACAACAATTTTAAATAGGATAATGGATGGTACAATCGACATCGACAAGTATAACAAAAATATTGGTGAAATAACCAAACAACTTGGGAGACAAAAAGCTCATCTATCAACAACCAAAACAAATAGGGATAAAAACAAAGATAAGATATATGAATTAACTCAAAGGATAAAACTAATGCAAAAGTACCGAAAAAGAATTGGCGCCGTTGAGGAAGGTGCATCAACTATTGGTTCAGGCATGGGAAGGAGAAGAGGTGCAATGGGTTCAAGGGATGCATTTTTGGGTGACATGCTTTCAAGACTACAGTTACTTGGTGGATCTATTTCAGCCGGCAACAACAGCAAAAATGTTCAAAATGAATTCACAAAAATATTGCATACATTGAACAGACTGGGAATCCTGAAAACCGGTGAGCTAAATAAAATAATGATGAAATATCTAATGTAAAAGTATATGACAGAAATTTCATTACGATTCAACAGTAAAAACAGAGACAAAATTGGTGTCAGTAAGAGTCATGATTTTGAAAAAAGATTCAATACACCTCTTAAATTAACGAATGATTTGAAATATGAAATGGCTGTGAATGTTATCAATCTGACATACAGTTGGTACAATATCAGAGATATTTTTGGGAATAATCAAATTAAATACAGCTATGACAAAGGTGTAAACTGGGAAACAATAACATTCGTTAACGGGATGTATTCATACGACGATATCAATAGTTACATTCATGAGTATATGAGAAAAAATAACCATGTACTGAATCCATCTGAAACAGACAAATCAAAATTCCTGTATGGTATTAACATGTATTTCGTTTTGTCAACATATCGCATTTTGATTGAACTTGATGAAAACTATCGAGTGGATCTGAGAAATCTTGATTTCAGAAAACTTATCGGTTTCGATTCAAAATTAGTTCCAGCCACAGAATATGGAACAAATCTACCTGATATTACAAGAGGAGTAGATGAAATTTATATCAATTGTGATATGGTGATAGATAGCATTGTTGATGGCAATAGCACAAATACAATCGCAGTTATACCAGTCACAGATCTCGTTAGAAGTTTACCTTTCACTTACAAACCTCGTTTTCTTTCATGGAATCCTGTCTCAACACACACAATCAGCTCAATACGCTTTTATGTCACAGACTCTTCTAGAGCTCCAGTCGATTTAAATGGGATAGATTGGTATATTGAGTTATTCTTGAGAGGTGTGGAATTATAAAACCTAATAGTATATGAAACGGTTTGAGTTTAAAAAATATGAACAACATGGTGAAGGTATTGTGACTGATATGATCAAAACAGCTGGAAAAAAAGCAGCCACAACAATTGGTGAACATGCTGGCAAAAAAGCTGGTGACAAAATCATAGAACTTTTGAAAAAGAGAAAAAGTGGAAACAAGAGTGGAACTGAGAGTGTGAGCCAGACTGGTGGTTTAATCAAAAGAAAGAGAGGCCGACCTCGTAAAATAAAATAACTTTTATCTAACACAATAATATATGTCAAACTATCGTGACTCAAAATATATCGAAAGATATGAAGATGTAGTGTTCGAACTAGAGACAGCACTTAATACTGTTGTAGCACACGGTGCTCATCAGAGGAAAACAGGTTACCGTTTCGTTGTTGATAACAGTGGAGAGACTACACCATTTGACTGGTATAATGCCCGTTTTAATGTTATTTTCATTGTAAAAAAGCTTGCAGATGGAGGTGACATTGCTGCTGCAGATCGAAATGGTATTGTTAATTCAGTTCACGCTCTTATTAACACCATTAATGTAAAAATGAATGGTCTTGATGTTTATGAATGCCGTAATGCAAACCAAGCCACAAATATTAAGTCATTGCTTGAGTATTCACAGGGTTATGCTGTAAGTCAGGGAACCAATGAGTTCTTCTATCTTGACACCAGTAGAGGCGCTGAAAACAGAGTAGCACAAGCTGCTTATAACAAAGGATTTACAAGAAAGAATCTGTTGGATGGTGCAAATGCTTCTGTAAATGCAGAGATAGCATTGAACAGATACGGTTTTTTCAAGAGCTTTTGGGATGAACTCATGCCTAACTCAAAAGTAGAGGTGAATCTGACACTTGAGAGTGATGACAATATGATTTGGCAAGCTACTGATGAATGTCGTGTGGTACTAACTAAATTCCAGCTAATTGTTCCTCGTATTATTTTTAATTCTACGGGAAAGTCCTTATACATGAGCAAGTATCTTGACAACAGAAAGTGGACTTACATGAGAGAAATGGTTGAGAGAGGCAATTCAACAAGACAACAGACTGCCAATTTCCGTATTTCCACAGGAATAAACAAACCCAGGCATGTTTTTGTATTCATCATCAATGATGCCAATGATGCATCTCAGACAGCCAATAAATTTCTCTATAACACCTTTTCAGTTGCAAATAACCAAACTTTGACTGATTGTTATCTTGAGGTTGGCAATGGTAATGATTATCCAGAGGTTCATTATAAACCATCAACAGAACCAACAAGAGTATTTAGAGATGTTTTGAAATATGTTCAAGCTGTAAATGATTTCAGTGAAAGTACCCTTCTCAACAGGGGCAATTTCGGTACAATATTCCCTTTTGTTTATTTCGATCTGACAAAACAGAAACAGGATATCAAAGATGGAATGACAAAACTGACTTTCAAATACACTTTGAGTGCTGCAACAAATGCTGATTACAGTGTGTATGCACTGGTCCTCTATGAGCAGGATATTGAGATGAGAAAGACTGATGGAAAATTAATTCTGAGATCAATGTAAATTAAATAATTAATTGGAAATAATTAATTAAATTAAATAAATTAAATAAATAATTAAATAAATTAAATAAATTAAATAATTAAATGATTGTTTGTATTAAATACAATTTAGTATAAACATATATTATATGACTACTTATCATCCTCATGGAGTGAAACTTTCACAGGGTCAGAAACAAAAGCTAGCAAAAGCTTATGCAACAAATTCGCCTGTAACAATCAGGTTGACACATAGTGAATTGTCTGGAAATGATCAACTAATGTTGACTAAGACACAAATCAACAAACTGATTAAATCAAGTAGATCAGGAAAAGGTTCAGACATCAAAATATCAAAATCACAAATCAGAAAAGCTGTTGTAGAAGGAGGCTCTCTTTGGTCCAGTCTTTTTTCACTTGGAACAAGACTATATGCAGGTAAAGCAGTAGCTAAAGCGGCTCCAGCATTGGCTACAGGTGCTCTTTCTTCATTAGCAAGTCTCGGTGTTGATAAACTATTTGGGAAGAAACAAAAAGGAGGATTTCTTATTCCTAATGCCAATTTATCCCAATTATTGAATGTAGGAAATTTATTGAATACGAGACAGATGGCAGATATTATTCAAAAAATGCAGTATGGTGGAGACGTTGTTATAAAACCAACAAAAGCGCAGACTGGAAAGGGTATTGGAACAATACTCGCCAGTATTGGAATTCCCTTGGCCATAGAAGCAATTAGAAAATTAACTGGAAAAGGTTTGCATGTTGAAAGCAGCCGTCCAAGACGGTCATTACCAGTTCATGTTCCAGATTCCATTGCAAAAAATAAAAGTGGTGGGAAACATGCTATGATTCCATGGCAATCCCCTCCTGTTTTTGGTACATGGGATAACCCAATAGGCATGGGAATGAAAAAAAAAGAAAAACCAAAGGAAAAGGACTTCTACTGGGCAAAAACAGTCCATTCAATTCAATCCCAATTCTGGGAACCATTTTGTAAATAAACCCTTATCCAACTTTGATTTAATCAATTGGGTGAAACAACTTGGAATAAAACATTTCAGAGGAGTATTTTCAAGAGACAATCTTCCTAGACAAATCAAAAACAATGAATGTGGAATAGTCAATCTTGACAGTAAGATTGGACCTGGTACTCACTGGGTATGTTATCGAATTGGTGATAGATACTGTGAATACTTTGACTCATTTGGTTTAATGATGCCAACAGAAGTACAGAAATACATGGCTACAAGTGGAAAACAACTTGAATACTCTGGAGATGAGATACAAGAAAGAGATTCAGTCTTGTGTGGATATTGGTGTTTGTACTATCTTCTCGAGAGACAAAATGGGAGATCCATTCTTAATACAATACATAATGCTGAATTTAATCCAACAGACACAAGAGTCAATCACAGGTTTATCATAAATTATTTCAAGAATATCTAACCAATATGTATAATGGTGAAATCATATTGTGTTAAACAGAAGAAAGTCACTGAATGTGTACCAGGAAGTGAAAGATATCAAAAGACAAAAAATGGTCGAACTGTGATGAAATGTACTTGTGCTGAATGTGGAATCACAAAGACTAAATTTGTCAGAAATCGGGGAAACTAATTAGCCCGTCTGAAGGGGCGGGCATACTAGATTCGGCAGCAGATATGGCACTAACAGGATTCTTGGAACATGGAGTCCCTTATTTAGCGAAGAAAGGTGTAGAAATGGGAAGATATTATGCATCAGAAGCAATGAGAAATCCAAAGCTGCAAAAGAAATTAATTGACAAAGGACTTTCCCTCGCAAAGCCTGCAATCACAAAGGTTGGGTCAGAAGCTTTAAAACAACTCTCAACAAAAGTGAGACCAAATATTCGTTACAAAACAGATATCAAAGGATTAGATTATGGCAAAGGTATTGACATTCATAAGGTTATTGGCAAGCTTCCTAAACCAAAAAGTGGATGGACACCCGGAAAGTATAAATACATGGGACCTTATAATCCCCTCGATAAACAGTTAGAGTATGATAAAAACACAGGTGAGGTCACAAAATGGAATGTCCTGCCTTACAATAAAGTAGATGAAATAGCAGCTTACCATGATATTTGTTATGATATGGGAAAAAATAAAGGCGATTGTGATAGAACAATGGTCGAGTCACTAGATCAAATACCATATGGTGAGATGCCAAAATGGGGTCAAACAGCTAGATTCTTAATCGACAAAAAACAGAAACTTGGTCTTGGTGTTTCAAAAAACGGAAAAAGCCGTCGAGTGAAGAAAACTGGCAAGAAAAACTAGCTGATGAATTACATGCACCCATAAAACGAAATTTCACTCGGCGGCGTGTGATTGTAAATAAAATTGATGAAATATGGGCAAGTGATCTAGTTGAAATGCAACAGTTCAGTAAATGGAATAAAGGTTATCGATATCTTCTTATGGTCATTGATGTCTTCAGCAAATATGGTTGGATTGTCCCATTGAAGGATAAGAAAGGTGAATCTGTCACTGAAGCATTCAAATCAATATTCAAGGAAGGCAGAAAACCACAGTATTTATGGGTCGACAAGGGAAAAAGTTTTACAACAAACACTTGAAGGACTTGCTAGAGAAACATAGTGTACAGATGTACTCAACTGAGAATGAAGAGAAGTCATCAGTAGTTGAAAGATGGAATAGGACAATTAAATCCAAAATGTGGAAGCAGTTCACTGTTCAAGGTAATACACAGTATTTAGACATGTTACCAAAATTAGTGAAACAGTATAATAATACCAAACATTCAAGCACAAAGATGACACCCGTTGAAGCATCTGATAAGAGGAATGAAGGAACTGTTTACTTCAATTTGTATGGTGATATGAAAACATTAAAACAGAAACCGAAATTTAAAATAGGTGATAAGGTCCGAATATCCAAGTATAAACGGAATGTGTTCGACAAGGGCTATACACCAAATTGGACTGAAGAAGTGTTTACAGTTGATAAAATCCAATACACTAATCCAATAACATACAAACTAAAAGATCTCAACGATGAAGATATTGAAGGGAGTTTTTATGAAGCTGAATTATTGAAAGCCAGACAGGATGTATTCCGTATTGATAAAGTCATTCGCAGAGACTATAAGAAAAAACAAGCTTTGGTGAAGTGGAAGGGTTACAGTGACGAATTTAACAGTTGGATACCGTTCAAGGATTTAAAAGATATATTATAAAGAGAAAATTATCTAACATATATGTGAAGGAGACCTACAGTATATCTGTTATTTGCTATTATGTAGCCAAGAATATTATTATTCCTGACTATATTTAAACACAGGTCGAAAATGAATTAAAAAATAAATTATTATAATATAATATACAAATGCAAAAATATTCCTACGATAATAAAGAATTAGATGTATCAATAGATTGCTATCTTGATGATAAAAATGAAATATGGTTCAGAGGAAGAGACATTGCTAAAATTCTTGACTATAAAAATCCACAAAGAGCAATCAGAGATTATGTTGTATCGGATGATAAAATCTTAAGAGACCACAAAATCAGCATAAATTCACGAGGGACAAAAATGGTCCCTCGTGCTGAGGCCACTGATTCACGGGGGACAAAAATGGTCCCTCGTGCTGAGACCCCCGAAAAAACTTTCAAATGTTTCTTCATAAATGAATCTGGACTTTATTCACTAATACTGTCCTCTAAAAAACAGGAAGCAGTAAAATTCAAACATTGGGTTACATCGAAAGTATTACCATCAATCAGGAAACAGGGATATTACAAACAGTTCAATGATAGAAGTAATAACATGCTGATGATTGAAAGTGAAAATGATCTGCACTGCAAGATTGTATCATTCATCAGAAAAAAATATGAAGATGCTTTAATGATTGTCGGTCTAGGTGAAAATCAAATAAGCTCAAATATGAGAATCAGAAGTTATAACAAAGGATATATGGCTGGTCAGTGTGATTTAATGCTGTTGAATCCCACTAGAAGATACAATGCTCTATGTCTTGAATTCAAAAGTCCAACTGGTGTGTATCAAGTGTCAGATAAACAAAAAAGTATGAAGCAAATGTATGAGAAAAATAAGTGTAAGTACATCATGAGCAATTGTTTCGAAGACCTTATTTATGAAATAACCAAACACTTGGAAGAAAGCAAATTATACTTATCACGAAGGAAAGATTTAAAAGAAAATTAAATTGATATAAAAATAAAATATATATATATATTATATGGAAAATAAAAATGTTAAAAGAGGTCGTGGAAGGCCTAGAGTTCTCAGTGATGAGGAAAGAAAAAAACACAAGACTACCTATATGCTAAATAAAGAATGGTACTGTAACATATGTAAGACAGGACGTAACTACACAATGGCAGGAAAATCTTGTCATATTAAAACAAAAAAACATCAAAAAATATTCTTCAATAATTACAATTCAAAAGGATCCAGTAATTGGATCAATTGAATTCTCAACCATATTTAAACGCAGACGGAAATGTATTAAAGAAATAATAACTATAGATACATTATAAATGGAAAAAATTATCGAAACTAGTAGTAATATGGACAAGAAAAGTCTTAAAAAATTGAGCAAATCTAAGCTAATCGAGTTGTTGTTGAAGCAGCAGAAAAAGCCTAAAGTTATTATAGTTGATGACACAAAACCTGTGCCTAAACCAAGAACAAGACCAATTCCCGCCCCAAGGACGAAAAGACCAACTGTGAAAGAATTAGTTGATTATTTTGAGAGAAAAAGATTACCAGCTCCACCTGCAGAGTGGCTGGATGAAATAGAACAATTGAAAAAGAAACCTATGCCCGCCCTAGAACCAAAAAGCCTGTGCCGGTTCCAACACCCAGAACAAAAATAGAGCAAACAGAGAAAGCTCTGAAAGGTTTCACAAAATCTTTTGAAATCAGTATAAAAAATAACAAAGACCCGCTTGCGCAACTGCAAAACACAAGAAAGGCTGTTGCATATAATATTATAAAATCGTTGAATGAAATGAAAGGACTGAAATTCGTTGAAACGCTAAAGGTAACATTTGTAAAAATGACTGATGGACAATTAGAGTTTAAAACCGCATATTTCAACAGTGTAGCTCAAACAATTGTGAATAATCTGGAAGTAACTGAATCACTACAGTTGTCAAAAGACCAAATAATGAATAAGATTGCAGTTTGGGTATCTGAAGGTTCAGGTTGGACAATTGAATCTGTTGACAGCCATTACCTCAATGTTGTGAAATATGCGCCAATGAAGGGCTCCTCATACATTAAACTACCGAATGAACTCAGAAACAGTGCAAAGGGTTTAATTAACTTGAAAAATGAGGATAATGAATGCTTCCGATGGTGCCACATCAGACACCTGAACCCACAAGAGAAATACCCACAGAGAATAAAGAAGACTGACAGAAAATTTGTCAATACATTAGATTATTCAGGGGTTGAATTTCCAGTGACTACCAAACATTACAATAAGATTGAAAAACAAAATGAGATCAACATCAATGTATTCGGTTATGAGGAGAAACAACCTTATCCAATATATGTATCAAAAGAGAAATATGCAGACTGCTTGAATCTGCTTCTAATAACTGAAAATGAAAACAAGCATTATGTGCTGATCAAAGATTTCAATAAGTTTATGTACAATCAAACAAAGCACAAAGAAAGAAAACACTTTTGTATGCATTGCTTACAGTGTTTCAGCTCTGAAAGGGTTCTGAATGATCACAAGGGCAACTGCATGCAAGTAAATGGCACACAGGCAATAAAAATGCCAAACAAAGATAACAACATACTGAAATTCAACAACTTTCATAAACAACAGCAGGTACCATTTGTGATCTATGCTGATTTTGAGGCCATCACTGAAAAAATACACGGTTGCCAACCCAACAGTGATAAATCATATACAGAGGCTTATCAGAAGCATACTGACTGTGGCTACGGCTATAAAGTGGTTTGTTGTTATGATGATAAATACAGCAAACCAGCAGCAATATACAGGGGTGAAAAGGCTGTGTACAAATTTATGGAAGCTATGCTGGAGGAGGTCAAATATTGCAAGAATGTTGTGAAAAAAAATTTTAACAAACCATTGAAAATGACTAAAGATGATGAAGAGAAATTCCGAAAAGCCAAAGTTTGTCACATCTGTGATAAGAAATATACTGAAAAGGATATTAGAGTCCGAGATCATTGTCACATTACCGGCAAGTATAGAGGTTCTGCTCACCAAGATTGTAATCTGAAACTCAGAGTGAACCCAGAAGAAATAAAAATACCTGTTATATTCCACAATCTGAGAGGCTATGATAGTCATTTTATTATGCAGGAGATTGGAGCCATTGTTAAGAAGCACACTTACAAAAACAAGAAAGGTGAAGACTGTCAAATGAATATCAATGCTATCCCAAATAACATGGAGAAGTATATGGCTTTCATGCTTGGCAACCACTTGACCTTCATTGATAGTTTCCAGTTCATGAGCTCCAGTTTGGAAAAACTTGTAGGCAATCTACCAAAAGAAGCCTTAAAATACACCTCACAAGAGTTCAAGGGAAAGGATCTTAATCTGATGGCGCAGAAAGGTGTTTATCCTTACGACTACATGGACAGTTTCGATCAATTCAATCAGAAGCTGCCATCAAAAGATGAATTCTATAGCATACTGAGTGATACGCATATATCAGATGAAGACTACACACATGCTCAGACAGTGTGGGAAACATTCTCTTTGAAAAACATGGGTGATTATCATGATCTGTACCTTAAAACAGATGTACTCCTACTGGCTGATGTATTTGAAAACTTCAGAAAAACATGCCTTGAGTACTATAAACTGGACCCGTGTCACTATTTCACATCTCCCGGTTTATCTTGGGACGCCATGCTTAAAATGACTGACATAAAATTAGAATTGATGACAGACATTGATATGTTTCAATTCATTGAAAAGGGCCTACGTGGTGGTATCAGTTATATAGCCAACCGTTACGGTAAAGCAAATAATAAATACATGAAAGAGTATGACGAGAAGGCGCCCTCGAAGTACATCGTGTATCTTGATGCTAATAATTTGTATGGTTGGGCTATGAGTCAATATTTACCAACCGGTGGTTTCAAATGGTTGACAGAAAAGCGGATCAGCAAGTTAGACCTGGCTGTCTATAAAGAAGATAGTGCAAAGGGTTTGATACTTGAAGTTGACCTCAAATACCCCCAAGAGTTACATGATCTACATAATGACTACCCACTTGGGCCGGAAAAGATTAAAGTGACTGGGGACATGCTATCAGATTATTGTAAAAACATAGCAAAGAAATACAATATATCAACTGGTCTGGTACATAAACTAATACCAACATTAAGCAACAAAGAAAAATACGTGCTCCATTATAGGAACCTCCAATTATATACTGATCTCGGTTTGAAAATAACTAAAATCCATCGAGTGTTAGAATTCAATCAGTCCGCGTGGCTTAGGCAATATATTGATTTCAATACTGAAAAACGTAAGAATGCTAAAAATGCCTTTGAGAAAGACTTTTTCAAGCTGATGAATAACAGTGTATTTGGCAAAACGATGGAAAACCTCAGAAAGCGAGTAGACGTCAGATTGGTGACTAATGAGAAGAAGCTATTGAAAATGGCTGCTAAACCGACATATGTTAGCAGTAAAATCTTCAATGAAAATCTAGTAGCTGTTCATAAGATAAAAGAAACACTTACTTTAAACCGGCCAGCATATGTGGGGATGTGTATTCTAGACCTTAGCAAGACACTGATGTACGATTTCCATTACAACTACATCAAAGAGAAATATGGAGATGAAGCAAAATTATTATTCACAGACACAGACTCACTGACCTATGAAATTGGAACCCATGACATCTATAGAAATTTCTGGAAGGATAAAAATAAATTCGATAACAGTGACTATCCTGAAAGCTCGCCATTCTCCGATAAGACCAATAAGAAAGTGATTGGTAAGATGAAAGATGAGGCTGCTGGAGTCCCAATATGTGAATTCGTAGGACTGAGATCGAAGATGTATAGCTATATTAAAGATGATCAGAAAGGAGGGAAGACAGCAAAAGGTATTAGTAAGAATATTATTAAGAATAACATCAAACATGAAAATTATAAAGAGACACTATTTGATAATAAACAGATGCATCATAGAATGAAAACAATCAGAAGTCAGAACCATCAACTTGGAAGTTATGAGATAAATAAAGTATCACTCAGCTGCTTTGACGACAAGCGGTATATTCATGATAATGGCGTGACAAGCTATGCTTATGGACATTATGAAATCTAGCTGTTGACGTCACGCCATATGATTTTTGTGAGTTTTAAAATACTGCCCTCTTTGGGGGGTTTCCCTTTCGAATGAGTCATCAAACTACGTCAGATTTTTCGCTTTTTACACATGCGTATTATTTTTTATCTTTGTAAATTTCATTTATGTACCACAAGCATAAAAATGAAAATACAAACGAAAATATAAGGGTTGTTTCACACAGATAAAGTGTGGCTTGTATACAGAGTATCTAACGATTGGAAAAAGCGGGGGCCTTTCGTTAGCGAAATGTATACAAGCCACCCCGTGGAATAACGAAAAAACCCCGCCGTTATTCCATGGGTTGAAAAATAAAAATAAAAATAAAACATGAAAAATAAAAAAATTAAAAATAAAAAAATGAAAAATAAAAAATGAAAAATAAAAAATCACCCTTAGATGGTGTCGGATTGTTGGGTAGAGCTATAGTGAAGCTTAGGCTTAGGCTTGACAGAAGTGCCGGTCCAATCTCAAGCCGGAGGGTGAAAAAAACAAATAATTGGCCCCAAGAGGGTCTGATAGGGCCAGAGCTCTGGTGGTGTGGTGGTGGGAATTCAAAAAAACAAAACAAAAAAACCTCTCATGAGGGACGGGTGGTGATTCAAATTCCAAATTAAGTCCCTCATGAGAGGTTCTGGTGGCCACCAGTTTTGCTATTTTTTTTTCTGCAGCTATAGCGATGACTCATTCCCTGTTTTCCGAGAATGTCACGCTTGGTGATTTTTCCGAGAATGTCACGCATTTTATGAAGTGTGCTGACCTTGGTTCCATCAGATTGAACAACTATAGATTCCATCAAATTAAATAACTATATATTCCATCAAATTAAATAACTATATATTCCATCAAATTAAATAACTATATATTCCAGAATACGAGACCAGAAGGTGAGTAGTATAGTGTTTGGGGAAAACGAAATCAATTGATTTCGTACCCCCAAACACTATACTACTAGAATATCTCGTTAAAATTCTGAAAAAAGGTATTGGGAATTTTTATCTATTTCGGATTGGAGATGAGGAGGTGTGGGGGGCGGATTTGGGTGAGTGGGGTAGGGGGAAGGGGGGAGGGGTTGGTCGGGGGTGTGGGCAGAAGAAATTCTTCCCGAAACACGGCTGTAAGGCAATTTCAGACAAACACGAGGAATACTCAACGACCACCAGGAATTCGGGACCATATATCCCAGAACTATATTTCATAGACGGTCGAAAACTCGAAGCTATGATCTGTACCCAGTTTCAATGTTCTACTGAAGGAGGCTAGAAATATTTTGGAGTATCTTACTGACTACAGGCGATTCCTGATGGAAACTGAGTGTGCTGCCGCGTTTTTGTTTTGTTTCGTTTTGTTCTGGTGTTGTTTTCTTTTCGTTAGCGTTTTGGTTTTGTTTTTTCAGCTTTTCTTACGTTTAGTGGTTTCGAGTTTTGAGATTAAAAAATATAAAAGTTTGCCTACGAGTACACTCTCTACTTCACCATTTTAGCCCCTTGCTTAACATACCCTTCAGGTGAGGCAAAAGAACAAACAACACAAACAATGAACCCTAAAACAATGGACCCTAAAACAATAGGGCTGCGACACTATCCCCGCCAGTGAAATTTAGAGCTTATAGGAGCTGCGCGGCTACCGAATCTTTACCAAGCTCAGTTGTTCTACTATGAGCTCGATTGCTTTAAATTTGATATTGGCGGCCATATATATGCTTGAGCCGGCTGCATTTTCTTTTCTATCCTAAAGGAATGTCAGTTTCGCCACGATCTCGATGCTAGGCTTGATTAACAGATCTGATGAGTATTTTAGATGTCAACTTAGAGGCAGGTGTTTTAATATACTTTTTAAAAGTAGAATCTCCATGAAATGTTTAAACAGATTGAATATTAAGACTTCCTTTGTACGCTCTGATCAAAATTCGATCTCTCCTTACATCATAGATAGCTCAATTATTTCACAGACAGTTAAGCGCATTTTAGTCCCTGTATATTTGATACCAGATCTCTTCCACACTGGAGACAAGGTTTTAAACAGCCAAATTAGTTAGCGGGCGCTCAATTACATCAGGTGTTTGTATAGAGTGCGCCAGCAAGGAATAACGATTGTCATAGAAAAATATTGTCCATCAATTTGTGCAACCACAAGCTAGAATTAATCGAGAATAGCAAGCTCCGTTCGGGTGGAGTGATTAGCTATTTAGCGTACGCTCCTTTCGGAGGCTTTTACAGATATAAACTTCTCAGTTTCCGAAGTGGTCACGTTTCGAACAGAAAGTAAAGAGAAGGAAACACGTACAAAGCAGAAAACGACGAGAAAGACGCGTATGAAAATAAAGGGAGATCAAAACAAACAACTAAACATGCCATATGCATATGTGCAGCTATTAAGGAAAAACAAAACCCACTGAGTGCATTTTTAAGGAATATTGGCACGAGGGAATTTTGAAGAACGAGAGTCTAGAGAAGCACAAGCCGAAAGCGAGTGCGTTAAGCACTTTTTGAGCGTTTCTCAGCAGTTGTTAACCTTTCGTTACCTCCTACATTATAATTAAATCTACATGTTGCAGGTTTTAAAAAATTGTAGCTTGTCTTCTGTTTAAAATTTATTGTCTTGTATTATTTTGGAAACTCTAATCAGATCCAAAAGCTTAAAATTTATCTTTTTCCCGTGGATTTACTTGGTGTAATTTAAAATAAAATAAAAAAAAATTAAGCACTCGCATCAAACAGAAGTCACCTGCAATAAAGCTTATGGACGAATATTCGCGAAAAGTCTCATTAAAGAAAATTTTGAATCTATATTATTTGCTAACCGTTATTTATATATTAAAACCCACGCAGATCGCACAAACCAAATAGAAAGGCGACACTATTAAGACAATTAAAATAAAGGCGCAATATTTCTGTCGTTTATGAGTTCAAAGGGTTACATTTCCATCGAGATAGATTTAGGTTTATGCTTGACAGGAAAAATTTCCCTCGCTTGTCTGGAGTTTGGGAAGTCTATGCCAGTATCCTTGTGAATCTTCAGCATAAATAGAGCAACACTGGCCCTAAAACAACTGAATTTGAGAGAAGCAACAAAACTATCTGAAATTCAGCAAACATGAATACAAAGGTGAATAGATCGAGCTGCTCCTTCTCCCTGAACTCTACTAGGTCTGTCCCGATTGCGCTGGAAAAATCGCCAAAAAGTGCTCAAATAGTGCTCAATTTTAAAAAAAAAGTGCTTGAAAGTTAGAAATAGTGCACGAAAGTTGCTCGCAGTTTTTTTATTATTTCCTCATGAGCAGCTGTTCATACATATTCCTAGTTTTATCAAACTTTTAACTCTCGATTTTCTATTACTGAGGTGACCATAAAGTATAACAACGTTTGTCGAACTAAAACTCAGTAAAGTACATAGCATCACAGAGCTGTACGCAATCAACCGTATAGCTACAACTGCTGGTCTCTCTTCGATCTATTGTATCGAAGCATCATAGAAGCTTCAATACAATCTTGTAGAGCACTGTCTTGCTGGGCGTTAAGTAGACTGAAAAACTCGTTCAGCTGCATACACGAGGGAATATTCGCAGAGTAGGGTCGCAGGGAATATTCCCCTGAAGAGTTCAGACCGTGAAACCAGTTACGGGGACAAAAGGGTTTACGCGGGGGGAGACGGAATAGCATAAATTTTAGTTTTTCTTTGACTGAGATTCTCGAAAAATAGACGAGAAATGAGCCGCGGAGTCAGGATCAGTCATAAGCTCAAGAAAGTTAATTAAAATTATAGCACGCAGTAAATAACGAGCCGCAAAATACATTGAAATAAACCAGCGTATGCTTATAACGCCTCACATTGTTCGTCTATAAACTTACTCGTGACAAATTTGACTCTTTCTTACAACACCTCAATAGCCAACAGCCGACGATCCGTTTCACAATGGAAAGTGAGAATGAAAACTGAATTCCCTTCCTTGATAGGTTGATCATTAAGGATTCGAATGGATACCTCTCTACTAGTGTTTACAGAAAGCCTCCGCACACTGACCAGTAGCTAGCGTATGATTCACACCACGCGCAATCTGTAAAACGCGGTATTGTCAAGTGCCGGTACGATCGATCTACACACCTCATTACAAAACCATCTGTTATCTCTCATGAAAAGAAACACCTCTCATCGGTCCTTGTTTCCAACGGTTATCCGTCTTCGTTTGTAAAAAACCTTACAAAAACCAGGGGACGAACACCCACTAAAGAACCTGAACCCGAAATTAAATCTACTTTGGTTCTGCCATACGTCAAAGGCACATCGGAGGCTCTTCGCCGTTGCCTACAACAACAAGGCATACGGACTGTTTTCAGATCTGACACAACTCTTAGATGACACCTAGTGCGAGCTAAGGACATTGTCGATCCAGTAAAACAAGACGGAGTAGTCTACAAGATTCCCTGCGAATGTGGTAAGGTTTATATTGGGGAGACGAGAAGATCTATCCATGAACGGATTAAGGAACACGATAGAGACATTCGGCTTGGTAGAACCCTATCCACCGCCGTTTCAGAACATAGCAACGCAACCGGACATTATCCGCTCTGGGACGAAGTTATCCACATTGGTACACCTGTAGGGTAAAATAGGCTATTCACATAAGACTTCACCCTAACAACATCAACAGGGACAGTGGCATTGAAATTCCTGAAGCGTGGATGCCCTCGATCAAACAACACAACAGCCGATCAGTACCAAAGCTGACCGCTGAGGGAACAATTTCTAGTCTGAACGACAAGGATCGACATCCTCCAATCATCAAAAGCCTAAGCGAGGATCGAAACGCACCAATCACCACCAGCCACGGTGCTTCATACTCACACGCACCAAGTCGACACCATCGCCTGATGAAGACCAGCAGTATAGCGGTCCAAACGTCGCGATACACATTTTTGTGACTCAATCGTGAGACAAAAGATTAACTCAGCTATCAACTTACTAAGTGTTTGTAACTTGCAGTTTCGATAAGATTTTGTTTTTGGAGTTGAAGGAAGGATGTTTTATTCAGCAAAACCAGAGAAAAATAAAAGTAAATCCACTGAAAGTTTGAAATTGTTCGCAGGGAATATTCCCACGTTGTTATACTTTTACGCACAGTTCACAGGAAGGGAACAAGCCTTTTTCAGGGGATGTTCCCTGCGAACGGTCCCACGAATTCAAACAGGTTTGATTTCGTGGGAACATTCGCAGGAAACAAATTTTGGTCCCAGCGAGTAGATTTCGGTTAGTTCACACGAAGGGAACTGGGGGCCGTTTCTCGAAAGTCCCGTGAACTTTTCGGGCCCGAAAAGCCAAGATCCATCTATTCTAAAAAGCTGGCCTTTAACTATGATTTAAAGATACGAAAGGGAAAATTTGTTGCAAAATTTCATTCCCGGAAACGTCTTCGTTTTTAAGATATGAAGGAAATTGTGGCACCCGAAATAGACCCGAAAAGCTTTCAGGGTTTCGAGAAACGCACGCCTGGTCCCCACCGCGACCGTTCCCTGCAATATTCCCCTCGTGTGTGCCGGCCTCAGAAACTTGTCCAGCTGCACTGAACAGAAAAGAGCGCTAAAAGTTTTGAGAAACACGAACCAACCATAATCGACTGTTCCACTGTTAAAAGGACCATAGCTCGTGCATTTCCACGGGTGGTACCCGTGCTGTTGAAACGTGCAAATGTCTCTTCCGTTTTCAAAAAGGACGTCCCGACTCTGGCAGAGAATTATCGACCGATTTTCCTGCTTTGCATAGTCTCAAAAGTGTTAGAAAGGTGTGTTTTTAGCCGCTGCTATCCACACTTTGCACCTCTACTGTACAATCTGCAACATGGATTTTTACGAGGGAAATCAACAGTTACACAATTATTAGAGGTATATCATGACATCCTGGACATGGTTGCTGGAGGTCAGGAGGTAGATGTCATACACCTCGATCTCTCTAAGGCATTTGACAAGGTGCCCCATGACCTCTTATTGACTAAACTCCACCGCCATGGTATTTCAGGCACCGCCCTCCGATGGTTTGCGAGCTATCTGTCAAATAGACAACAGCGGGTCGTTCTAGAGGGCGCCTTCTCGGATTGGCTACCTGTAACATCTGGGGTACCACAGGGCTCCATACTGAGGCCTCTGTTGTTCTTGGTTTTTGTAAAAACGTACGTACAGCATGGATCAAGCTTCGCCCTTTTTGCGGACGACAGCAAACTTTACCGGCCTATAGACTCTGTAAGTTCTCCTGCCTTGTTGCAATCTGACCTAGATGGTTTACATTCACGGAGCAGCGATCATAGGATGGCATTTAACACTACTAAATGTAAGGTTTTGCGTATGTCCAAGCGAAGATCTCGTAGAAAGCCCCTCAACACATATCATCTTGGCGAGGAAGTATTATCGCACTTTCCTGAAACCTCTGATTTGGGCGTATCTGTCTCTGGTAACTGCACATGGAATAGTCTCATCGAACAGATGTGTGCGAAGGCGAATAGGGTACTTGGTCTAGTGAAGAGGCTGTGTGGCAGGGACATTCGTGACGTCCAGACGAGAAAACTGTTATACACGGCGCTTGTCAGGCCGTTACTAGAATATTCATCAAGTTTGTGGTCACCCTACTTGGTAAAACATCGTAGACTGATAGAGAATATTCAGAGGCGTGCCACTAAATTCATATTGAACTATCCTCAAAGAGAAGTCAGTTATACTAATAGATTAGACCAGCTTAATCTACTACCTCTTGATTTTCGTAGACAAATGCATGATTTAGTTCTCCTGTTTAGGTATAAAACTGGAACTGTTACTAGTAATTTTGGTCGTTTCATTCAAACTGCCACTCGGCACTATAGAACCCGTAATCAGTTTCATCAAGCCAACTTTGACCTACTTTCTAGGCACGATCAGGAATACTATTGTAACAGCTATTTTCCTAGGACTGTTAAGTTGTGGAACAGCTTACCTAATATACTTAAGTCTAGCCAGGATCTCTTGTGGTTTAGAGTCCATCTTAACGATCACTTCAGAGGTCTACTACAAACTTATAGTCCGCCATGATTTGTCAATTATTTTGCATAATTTTTTTTCCTTTCTTAATTTATTATGTAAGTCTAATTAATTTTACCATGTAAGTCTAATTTTTATCTTTTTTAACCAAGGGGATACGTTTCAATTGGGGCTCTGCTCTGTTCGTCTCCCCGGTCACGTCATAGTATTGTTATATTAATGTATATATTTTCTTGTGATGAATCTCAATAAACTAAACTAAACAGTTAGCCAGTCCGGCGACAAGGTTGAATTATTCAAATTCACGATAATAGAATCACGAGGCTTTACTGAATACATTTAACATATGGAAACTTGTTAAAAATGTGCTGAAATGTCTCCCAAAAAGCGAAAAAAATGTTCAAATTCTGCTCAAAAGTCAATTAAGTGGTCAAGAGTGCTGGAAATGTAAAATAGTGCTCCAAATTCGAAAAAGTGCCCAGCCCAATCGGGACAGGCCTAAACTCTACAACATCAAAAATTGGGGAGACCGTTGCTTACTGCCTAATCTTTGTTGTTTCGCTGGTCGGGAATTCCTTGGTAGGAATAGTTGTTTACAAAACCCAAGTCTTGAGGAAACTGAGTGTTTTGCATATCGCACATATTTTTGACGCAAAAATTGAGACTTTGTGAGAGGATAAATAGATATGTGTTAAATACATACGTGAGTACGACTTTGCGGGGAGTTTCTCAGCATATACGGCCCTTATTTGATTTTGACATTCCCAGTTGTACGACCACCAATTAGATGAGATATGGAACCGCGCGTGAAGTACACAAAAGATTAGCATCAAAGTATTCACGGCTTTCGGTCGGGTTCGCACTGTAAATTCAGAGATCCAGAGTATTCCACGGTAGTACGTCAAAGAACAGCGTTCACACGTCAACACTCCTAGAGCATCCTCATTTTGTCATTTCCCCATTTCTTCATTTTGTTATTTCGTCATTTTGTCATTTCGCCATTTCGTGATTTAAACACGCCTGCATATCGCACATATTGTCGTAAAAGTATAAATTGAAACGCGCCTCGCCTCATAAAGTTAGAACAGAAGGCAACCAGAATTTTAAGTAGCTTTAGTGATTTTCTGGTACTCTTTGCTGTTCTAGTAGTTAGTTGTATCCGTAAAATATTGTAACGTATATCCTTTACTTTCCTTTGTAGTTTGACAAAATAAAACATAAAGAACTTAACCGTTCATTCTATAAACTATTTCTCCAAAGGTCTGTTTGGTCGACGTCTCTTCCAAAGGGATACGCATATATCCAATTCACCGAGCAACTTTTTCATCGTCAACATGGCCATGTCCGACTTGCTGTTTCCTATATTCTTGTTCCCGCGGAACCTAAGTCAGTTGTAATCTGAGAACTCCTGGTTTATCAGTGGTCCTCTTGGTCTGGCCTTGTGCAAGTTGGTTCCCTTCTTAATAGACGTCTCCGGTGTTCTGTCTTCTCAGAGTTTGGTTCTGAAAACAGTGGATCCGGCAATTAGGAGCCGCAGTTTATCCTCTCAACTCCCCACGCATCAGTTCAAAGCTGCGCCCCTACTTCATTATGGCCACCTGGATCGTCGCTGTTGCAGTCTTCTCTCCACATTTCGTCACCTTCAAACTTGTTGAATTCAAGGACAACAGTGTCGCATCCTTTGGAATGAAGTTTTCGGAGAGTCCATCTCTTTTTTAGATTTCGTCCTAGCAAGTGACGATGCTAGTTTTTACATCCCTCTTTTCTTGTTGTCCCGGCATACTTTACTCCATCATATCCTCGTCAAGCTCAAGTTCCAGAAGATTCCAGGCGAACAATCAGCCAACTCTGAGCAACAACCAGCCAAAAGAAACAGAAACGTGCTGAAGATGGCCATTGCTATCGTGTTGATGTTTGTACTGTGCTGGGTGCCAGGGCTATTGGCTAGATACTAGACCGCTTTGGCAGTGATATTACTTCAACTTGTAGCTTCTTTATCTATATGAACTCATTGCCAAGTTTACGGCCTTCTCAAATTCTGCCATCAATCCTGCATGCATCTGTTTTATTTTCAGTGGTAATTTTCAAAAGCTCTTAGAAACTCCTACAGTGTTCTAGCGGCGCAGACCAACAGTAGGTCTTAAAAATTCGCACTGCGATATGTCTTGGCTTCTGAACCTCCCGTACATGACATGATTTCCAGAAAAGCCTAACAATATTTGTTTCCTCAATTTTCTGTATTCGCACAAACTTTCGTGTAAACTGCAATAATTCACATTAGTATATACCACACAAGTGAATAGTGCTTTTCGCGTGCTGTGATTGGTTAACACGGAGGTGAATAGCAGGTACTATTCACCTCCGAGCAGCCGGCGCGCGAGATTTTACAATTTCCGACCGCTTGTCGGTATATTTTCACACATAAAGTAATGTTTTTGGTCCGCTAATTATTCAGCTTGTGTGGTATATACTAAAACAATTATTCACCTCAGTGTCGGTGAAAGTGGTGGATATTTACCTCGCCGCTTCGCGGCTCGGTAAATATCGACCACTATTCACCTCCACTTCGGTGAATAATTGTTGATAAGTAAAACGAACTGGTGTGAGGAAACAGTACATTTTGTATAGGGATGGCTAGTTCTAATTTCGTACGGACTGTACGCACGAACCGAAAACGGGAATAACTTAGTGAAGAGATACCTCGTATGCCGTCTAATATAAGCTGTAACTGGTAATTTATATGAATACCACTTGTGAAAGGTTTTAACATGTCCCATAAAACTATCCTTGTAAATAGTCACATAAGTAAGATATTGTTCGTCGTACCATCCATTTAAAAAAAATTGGTTGTTTCTTAAAAGTGCATATGACACGAATTTTGTTTTCCCGTTTTTGGAAGATGAATATCCCTAAAAAACAAATCGAAAGTTAAAAAGCGTCCGAAATGGCTGAAACCCCGTTTTTTGTCTTTCGAAATACCCGCTTTTCACCTTCAAAAGTGTCCCGATTGTCGCGCGGCCAAAATATCGCGTGACATGTACTTGTGACGTCACAAGTACATGTCACGTGATATTTCGCTCGCAGCAAAATGGCTGAACAGGGAGCGAAATCGTCAGGCGGGAGACGTTGCGTCGCTGGCGCCCGAATAAGACAAGTTGTAGGAACGAGAACATGAAGAATAGAATAATAGAATATACTTAAAGGGCGTAGTTACAAAAGTGCCATACAACGTCATAGTACGTCAAGTAAGTTAGAATGCCAGATTTATAGAGTTGCAGTTTAGCAGAGCAAGGTATGAGATTTCACAACCTCAGTAACACTCCAACTTTTTGGCTTGCTCTCTTGCTAATAGTTTTGATAGGTTCGCTAAATGTTAGTTTGTCATCAATGTTTACTCCCAGTGAGAATAATCAATAGACCTTTTTAGCTTGTAGATTTTGTTTTCCCAATTAGACCACGTGATGTTACCCCAGAGAACTGTTTCTTTGAAATTTCGCCTTATTCACGAGAATATGTACGCATAATTTATGAAAAGACAAAAGGCAAACCCCCTTGGGAAGATCGCATGGTCTACATTGGGAAAACAAAACCTACAAGCTAAAAAGGCCTATTTCAAGTGATACTTCATCTGCAAACTCTTTTTTTCTTTTTTTACTACTTTGGGTCGATAACGATGATCTGAAATTTCCTGGGAATGGCCTTTTAGAAGTTTTTTTTTTTGTACCACTGCGTGATCTTCTCAGTTTCTTTCTTAAGCTCTTGGGCGGCATCTTCGATGGAGTCTCCAATCGTGTACATTTGGTGGTCGTCTGCCAAACATAAAGAGGTTTTCTGACTCTGCATATGATGGGAGGCCGTTTTGGTATAGGTTCCACATAAGTAGCCTGTGTACATCCGCCTCCTCCCCTCAAATAAATCACAAAGGAAATAGGAAGCGTCTGCAAGCAGGCTAGACAAGAGAGGTCCAAAAGACGAACCTTCAGGATATCATCTTGTTTGTTCTTTCCATACATTTTGAAGATTTTGCAACTTAACTCGATTTTTACTAGACCCGAGGAAAGATCGCATAAGATTAACGGATTTGTCTGAGAAGCCGTATGCCTTGTGATCAGATTTGACCCATTTATCAGGTTACCTCTTATTTGTTAGGTTCAGCGCGAGCGAGTGGGAGGGTTGGAGGGGGTGAGGGAGGGTTCTTCTGCAAGGATATTTCAGAGAAACGCGACAAATACTCACCGATTACAGGGATTTCGGAATCACATATCCCAAACTATATTTGATAGGCGGTAGAATATCTCGATGCTATGATTTTAAATCAAGTAACTATAAGACAGAAGGAGGCTGGAATATTTTGCCGTTTCTTACTGACTACAGGCGATGCATGATAGAAACTGAGTGCACCGCCGTGTTTTCGTTTCCTTTTGTTCTGGATGTTTTTCGTTAGTGGTTTGGTTTTAATTTGGTTTAGTTATGTTTTCGTTTGTTTTCGTTTAACTCTCCTTGCTCTGCACTGAGAAAAATTCCGAATACCCACAGCCTTAACATTTCAAGTTTCAATGATAGCCCGCGTTCCAAAGCCACAGTGGAGGTCAAATTCTGCGAACCGTAGGTATCAAAACGGAAAGTACGAATCTGAATCAGAGCCTGTGCACAATGGCAGGAAGTTAAGTTCCTGTGAGCCATCAAATGCAACACAAAAGTCGAAGGTGACCCTCTTTTTCTCGAAAGCCCCTTGAAGAGCTGGTCCAAATACGAATGCTTGTCAAAATCTTTTCAGCCTTAGTGGTGACCACAGGTCCACCATTCTATCTGTGTGCGACGCGCAAGTGATGTCACGTTATGCTATTTGATCTCGTACATTTTCCCAACGGTTGATGTCCGTTGGAGTCAAGCAATCAAAGACTTTTACGTCTTCTGAACCCAAATTTCGATGTACTGTGGGCCAGATAAATAACGTTACTGTGTGATTTAAGGGGAGTTTCCGTCAGTTGACTTCTAATGAAAACCCAACAGAAACACTTGCTTCACAAGCTACAGCGAAGGAGGCTTAATGAGCACTCTGAGAAGTAAAACACAAGCTGCAATTGCAAGAAGCCAGGGCAGCTTTATTTAACACGTGTTTTGTACACTTCACTGAATGCTTCCCGAATTGGACGCTATCCTTGGCCACAGGTCGGCATACTCTTTAGCCACACGACCAGTGATAGCAGAGCCTGTCAAAAACGAAGCAACATCAATACCTTATCAATATGTGAAAGATCATCGCAGTTTTTAACACCTCTGCAGCGGTAGTGAAAACAAAGCCACAACTGCTTAAGTAGTGTTCAAACCTGCGATGATCATTTGATCATTGATCCGCAGTTCAAGTATGATTTTTATATATTCATAGTCATCATGGACAGACAGTATACTTGACTTGCATCCTCCCACCCCTCCCACAGAGCAATTGAAATTACAAAGGGGTGGTGGGGCAGGAGGGTATCAAGACAAGAAACTGAGGTAAAAGTACAGATTACAGAAAAAAGGAGGGGTGGGGGTGGAAACCAAAAACAACCTTCAATTCATCACCCTCCCTTACTAGCACAATTTAGTGTCAAATATGCAACCTCGTTCCCAGAATCTCTATTCTTCCCGCCCCCTGGAGCAAGAGAAAAGAGACCCTGGTTGGGTTGTCACTTGTGTCTGAGACAATTGAAGACGTTAGGGAGGGTCCTTATAATAATATAATAATAATATTTTGTTGCCGTTTGTTTTGTCACAATCCAAGCGAGTCTTTCGTGTGCTGTACTCGCTGACAACTTTATGCAGTCAAAACAAACTTTCTGCCGGTCAACTGGGTTCTGAGAAAGTCATCGGCTTCAAAACAACTCTCCCCCGTTGGAACTAAAAAGTATATTTCTCTGATATTCAAAAACTTTTCGATCACAATCACTGGTTAAGTATCGAAAGGCGAGAAGTGTGTTCCCGACCGGGATTCTCGACCCGGTTGAGACGGCATACGAGAAAGATCCAGACATGCACGGGATCCGTTTTCTTAAATAAACTTTATTTTTCCTTCCTTTATAATGAACACATTTTTTCTATTTCCGTGAATACACCTGCTAGTGACCTAACGGCTTATTGTGTGTAATGACATGGGTCGACGCACTGGAGACAAACAAGCAGAGATCTTCATGTCAAATTATGCACGTAGTTTCATAAAAAGTTCAAATACGAAAAATGTTTGATTGATGTGTTTTGTTGGTTTTCGCCCAAACACCACTCATAATAGAGCCGGTTTCAATAAACCAATAAAAATGGCACTTTACGAAATGGCACTTTGCGAAATGGTACTTTACGAAGTTGTAGTTTGCGAAATGGTACTTTGCGGAATGGTACTTTAATTGTAAATAAACCTTTTATGACCTGTAACACGGCCTAAATGACATAGATTTGAAACACTTTGTTGAACGGTTATAACAGTTCTTTGTGACTTTGGATGAAAACTATGTGAAACACGTTAAACGGATTTCAAAACCGCCTTTGGTCGAATTTGCGTTCATTTGTGAAACTCCAGTTAGGATGAAGAATGTTATACTCGAACTTCCTTTATAAAAGGGAATAAAATATTGCAACGTAACACTGTAAAACGTGGTATTTTTTGTCTTTCTCCCAAGTTTCAGCGAAATTAATAATAATTTAGATACCACCAGAATGTCTTCTAGATAAACGCCATACTCTTTCTGTCTGTTAGCGCTTCCTTTAGTTTTATCGCTACTGCTAAAAGGTATCAGACACTATATACTATTTCAAAAAAGGGGGATCTTTTGGCTCCAAATTTAAGCTTTCAAATTTGAATCTCTCAAATCGCAATAACCCTGAGTGAGTCTTAAGCTTACAAATCCTCTTTATATTCTCGGAAACTGCATTGGCTTTTATTAACTCACTCCTTCATTCTGCTCGAATGATCTCAGAATTTACTTGGTGCCCTGTTATCAGGTGTGACCAATTTGTCACGTTTGCTGTCCAGTTTGGTTAGGTTCAGCACGAGCGACTTTCCCGTGCGTTGTTACCGTTTTACAGCTCCAAGCAACATCAATTTGCAAATTTGTAGGATTTCTTCCACTGATCCTCTGCCCTGTGAACAATTTTTTCCTTTCCTTGAATGCTCCTCCTCTGTTACAAGTTCAAACACAGGAAGCAAATAGAAAACACAACAGCATCATTTTACGCACATTCATTCACAAATAGAGTTCGAAAGCATTATGCGCATGTCATCGCCTTACCCGACCGTAGGGTCGACCTCCGGGCTAACCAGGGGGATTGTAAAATCAGTCAAGCAAGCTTGAGGAATTTCCCGGGGAGTCGAGGAATCTTGCATGACAAAGTCCCCTGGGTGAGGTGTCTCTCAGCAGAAAATCCCCATGACTTCCTTTACAAACTCGTGATTTTCCCCGCACCCCTAATCTTTGATCGTAAAACAATGTCGTTTTTTCCCCTACCCTAGGGCAAAGAATCTCATCCATCTCTTTGTACTCCCCCACGTATCTCCCTGGTTGGCCCGGGGGTCGACCCCACGAGGAAACCGATTGCATGTGCATTAGGTTGATAAGTTTGGCTAATTGAAGTTCGACACCCGCTCTTAATTTGGCTTGCGAGACAAAGATCAATAGTCATTTGTTCATCACTCGCGGGTGTATTACGAACCAACTTAATGACCTGCTCCCAGTTGGCTTGTTAGCTCAGTTGGTAGAACACTGCACCGGTATCGCAGAAGTCGTGGGCTCGAATCCCGTACAATTTTTCAGGCTTTATTTTTACTACTGCTTTAGTAGTGTTCATACTGAACTGAGATGATCACTCACATATTCATTTATCAATCCATACTTCAAATTTGTGATTTTCATATATTCATATATAGTCAAACATGGAACATTTAACTTTTTAAGAGAAGCAAATTGTTGGCGGTGTATCTCTGGCGTTTTGTGTAATGACCGAGTCGCTGATCATTAGAGCGCCTAAAATTTGAAACATGCAATTTGACGGAAGGAAATTTGTCTCATGAGAGGGGTCAACAATAAATTGAGGACATCATTTGAAAATTCTTGCAAAAGATGTCGATTACTTTTTCCCTCGAAATGAGGGGGACCGAATAAGATCTTAAAGAAACATTGCTACAAGGCATTTGCAGACAAACAAGAGAAATACCTAACCGTTTAATTTACGCACATACATTCATAAATATACCAGTAGTTCAATTTAAGGAAAACATTAGTTTGATAAATTTCGCTGTGTTTCCGACACCCTCTAAACAGGAGGAGCAAATTTTTGGCGGTGTATCTCTGGGGTTTTCTGTAATGACTGAGTCCCTGATCTTAAGATCATCAAACATTTGAAACATGTGCTATTTGACGGGATGAAATTTTTCTTACCTGTGCGTGAACAACAAACAGTAAGGAGAACATCATGTTAAACTTCTAAAAAAAGGTGCTGGGAATTTTTTCTTTTCCGAAGTGGGAATGGGGAAGTTGGAGGGGGTTGGGGTGTTGGGTGTGTGTGTGAGGGGGCGGGGGGGATGCCGAGGGTGTGGCCAGAAGACGTTCTTCGCGAAACACGACCGTAAGATAATTTCAGACAAACGCGAGAAATACTTAACAATTATTAGGATTTCCGAATCATTTGAACTATATTCTATAGACGGTCTAAAAACTCGACGCTATGATCTGTACCCAGTATAATATATAATATTCTACTGAAATAAAACCGATCTCGTTTAGGTTGCCTCCCTACAAAAAATAATTCTCTGTGGGAATAAAAACAAACAATATATATATTTAATTGTTCAGCAAGAGCTGACGTCCTCCTTCGATCAAGTCGCCGTAACATGATTCCTTCTTGCGCTCACAGCTTCATGTTTCTACATTTAAGATCAAATTTAAAGAGGTGATTAGGATACCTTAACCGTTCCTTACGTAAAGCGAGATGAATTAAATTTACGTTTGTATAAAGTTGTGCACAAATAAAAGCTGTTCGCCTTTATAGTTTTCCGATGTCAGTTTCGGCGCTATCTCGATGATGGGTCGGTAACAGACCTGATAAGTATTTTAGAGTACAATTTAGAGGCAGGTGTAGGAATTTATTTTTCAAAGATAGACTCTCCATGAAATGTTGAAACTTAAAGACTTCCTCTTTCCGCTGTGATCAAGAGTCGATCTCTCCCTTACACCACAGAGAGCTCAATTATTTCACTCGTCCGACAGTTAAGCCCATTTTAGTCCCTGTATAGCAAGTTAGAGTTAATTGAGAATAGGCAAATATTGTGGGCTGGAAGAATTAGCTATTTAGTGATTATTACGGCTCCTGTTATTAGACTTAAGTTCCTTTTGGCGGCTTTTACAGATGTAAACTTCTTTTAAAAAGTGCATGGTCACCTTTCGAGCAGAAAATAGAGAGAAGGAAACACGGACAAAGCAGAAAAAGACGAGAAAGACGTGTGAAAATAAAGGGAGAACAGAAGAAGAATAACTTTAGTTCCGTTTACCAAATAACTTTTAAAAACACGTTTGTTTCGATCATGGCGTATAATTTGGTGATCACGTAGCTTAGACTGTGTATCCTCTTTGGACGGCTTGGCCGCACTGCTTAGTGACATGAGTTAGAAATGCTCACGTAGCTCATTTTTGACCCATTTTTCGGTCAAAATTTAAGGTTAAAACATACTAAGATACAAAAAAACCGAAGAGTGCATTGTTGAGGGATTTTTAAAAGCGAAAGAGAAATGCCCTGGGAAGCACGAGCCGTAAGCGGGATCCTTTAACACACATTTCTTTACGCCCTGTATTAAATGAACTTATTTTTACTTTGGCTTGAATTCCTTTGTTTTGCCAAAGGGGAATATATCCCATAACCTCGCTCTTAACTGTGTTGAAAGCTGGGAGCAGCTTTGTTTGTTTAAAGGAAAGGGTTTGGCTAATGAACAACTAATTAAGGTTAAGGGACTTATTCCTCTTACATATTAATACGTAACCACCTTGCCTACTAACACATCATCTCCTTCGAATGTTACTTACCAATGTTAAAACAACACTACAGTCTGTGAAATGAAACTGTCCATTTCCTTCTTTTTCGCTTCTTTTACAGATTCTTTTCCCAATGCCAACAAACAACTTTGCTGACTTTATAATTGACGGCAATAATTATCTTTAATCAAGCTCAAAGAATTGAATCGATTGCGTCATAGATCAATCGATTGTGGGAGGTCTATGCCACCATCCTATTGAATCTACAGCATAAATAGAGCAACGCTGGCTCTCAAACAACTGAACTGTTTGAGAAGAGCAACACAAGTATCAGAAAGTCGGCAAACATGAATACAACGGTGAATGGATTGAGCTGCTCCATCTTGTTTGACACTACTGCAGTCAAAATTGGGGAAACCGTTGCCTTCTGCCTGATCTTTCTTGTTTCGCTGGTCGGAAATTCATTGATAGGAATAGTTGTTTACAAAACGCAAACCTTGAGGAAACCGATAAATTATTTCATCGTTAACATGGCCATGTCCGACCTGCTGTATCCTATGTTCCTGTTTCCGTGGAGGCTAAGTCAGTTGTACTCTAACTACTCCTGGCTTATCAGTGGTCCTCTTGGTGTGGCCTTGTGCAAACTGGTTCCCTTCCTTACAGATATCTCCTTTGGTGTGTCGATTCAGAGCCTGGTTCTGATAACAGTGGATCGATTTGGAGCTGTGGTATTTCCCCTACGCCCTCCACTCATCAGTTCAAAGCTGTGTCCCTACTTCATTCTCGTTACCTGGATCGTCGCTATGGCTTTCCACTCTCCACATTTCTTCACCTTCAAACTTGTTGAACATGAAGGAGAACTGTTTTGTCGAACTCATTGGAATGAAGTGTTCGGAGAGTCCTCTTTTACACATTACTTTCTAACAGGCTCTGTTATATTTCTTTACATCCCTCTCGCCTTGTTGGTCGTACTTTACTCCATCATTCTTATCAAACTCAAGTCGAAGAAGATTCCAGGCGAACGATCAGCCAACGCTGAGCAACAGCGAGCGAAAAGAAACAGGAACGTGCTGAAGATGGCCATTGCTATCGTGTTGGGGTTTGCACTGTGCTGGGTACCTTGGAGTATTAACGTGTTGCTACGCTTCTTTGACATTACTTCAGCTTGTAGCTTCCGTATCTCTTATAACACTTTCTGGTTTACGGCCCGCTCAAATTGTGCCATCAATCCATGGATCTGTTTTATTTTCAGTGATAATTATAAACGACCTCTAAAGAGACTCCTGAAGTGTTCAAGCGGCACGGATCAGCAGTAGGTCTTAAAAATTCTCACTGTGATGTCTCGATTTCTGAACCTCCCAGGAACAACATGAATTCCACCAAAGCCTACTTAATATGTTTGTGTTTTCAATTTTTGTATTCGAACAAACTCTTAATAGTGAAGACTGAGATATTGCACATAAGTAAAACGATCTGATGTGAGTAAATTATAAATTGTTTATAAGGATGACAAGTTCTAATTCTGTGCGCACGAACCGAAAACTTGAATAACTTAGTGAAGAGATACCTGATATGCCGTGTAAAATAAGATATAACTGGTAAATATGATTACCACTTGGTGAAAGGTTTTAACATGTTCACTGAAGCTTACCTTGTAAATAGCCTCCTAAGTAAGATATTGTTCATCGTCCCATCGATTTAAAATATTGGTTGTTTCTTCAATATTTTTTAAAAGATTCCAGCGCATGAAGAATAGAATACACTTAAAAGGGCGTAGACTGTTGAATGAGTGATTTCCAGTCTACAAAATGCTAACTTGTAAATAAGCAAAGAATATAAATCCAACAAAAAGAATAATTGTAAATAAGCCTGTTGTCACTTGTAACACGACTTAGCTGATTTGAGACACTTTGCTGAACGGTTCAGTATTAACCGTTCTTTGTGACTCTGGATGCAAACTATGCGAAACTTTCAAAACCGTTGTTTGGTCGAATTTGCGGTTGAAACATTGTTGTTATTTGCGAAACTCCGGTTAGGAAGGAAATCAATGTTATACTCGAATTTCCTTTATAAAAACGAATAGAATATTGTAACGTAGCAGTGTAATAATGGTTCTCTTCTGTCTTTTGCCCAAGTTTCAGCGAATTGATAATAATTTAGATACCCTCAGAATGTCTTGTTTATAAACCCCACACTCTTTCTGTCTATTAGCTCTTCCGTTATTTCTGTTTTAAAAGGTATCAGATGCCATACACTGTTTTAAAACAAAACGAGATCTATTGGCCCCAAATTGAAGCTCTTCAAATTTAAATCTCTCAAATCATAAATCTGAATGAGTCTTGGGGAGTCAAATCCTCTATATATTTTCGCAAACTGCATTGGGTTTTTATAAATTAACCCCTTCGTACGTTTTGCTCGAATGATCTCATAATAGTTGCTTGGCGCCTTGTTACCAGGTTTAACTCATTTGTCACGTTCCCTGTCATTTGTTAGGTTCAGCACGATCGAGTTCTCATGCGTTGCTTCTCTTTTACAGCTCTAAACCACAAAAATTTGTAAATTTTATAGGATTTCTTTAATCCTCTGCTCTCCTCTAAACAATCATTTCGTTTTCCTTGAATGCACCTGCTCAGTCACAAGTTCAAAAACAGGAAGCGCATAGGGAAGACAACAGCATCGGTTTACGCACATTTATTTATAAACTAAATGTGGTTCAATTTAAGAAAAACATTATTTTAATAAGTTTGGCTAATTTTGTTATAGCACCCGCTCTTAATTTGGCGGGAGAGACAAAGATTAATAAGCATGCAACATTTAACATTTTAAGAGGAGCAAACGTTTGGCGGTGTAGCTCTGGCGTTTTATGTATTGAATGACTGATTCGCTGATCATTAGATCGCCAAACATTTGCAACATGTGCTATTTGACGGGATAAACTGTTCTTCTTACCTGTGCGTGAACAACAAACAGTGAGGAGAACATCTTGTTCAACTTCTGAAAAAAGGTGTTGAGAATTTTATTCTATTTGGGAGTGGAGATGGGAATGTGTAGGGGGCGGATGTGGGTGGGGGTGTGTGTGGGGGGGGGGGGCTGTCGCGGGTGTGGGAAAAAGAGGTTCTTCCCTAAACACGGCTGTAAGGCAATTTCAGAAAAACACGAGGAATACTCAACGATTACCAGGAATCCGGGATCATATATCCCAGAACCATATTTCATGAACGGTCGAAAAACTCGAAGCTATGATCTGTACCCAGTTTCAATATTGTACTGAAGGAGGCTAGAAATGTTTTGGAGTATCTTACTGACTACAGGCGATTCCTGATGGAAACTAAGATTGCAGCCGCGTTTTTGTTTTGTTTCGTTTTGTTCTGGTGTTGTTTTGTTTTCGTTAGTGTTTTGGTTTTGTTTTGTCCAGATTTGTTTAGGTTTAGTGGTTTCGAGTTTTGAGAATAAAAAGATATAGAAGTTTGCCTACGAGTACACTCTCTGTCTCACCATTTAAGCCCCTTTCTAATCATATTCAACAAATCTTTGTAGCCTCTCAGCTCCTATCAGCTCTAAATTTCAGTGGCGGGGATTGTGTCGCAGCCCTATTGTTTTAAGGTTAGGGTCCATTGTTTGTGTTTTTTGTTCTTTTCTCTCAACTGAAGGGTGGTCTCCAATCAGGTGAGACCTTGTAAGAGCTCCGAGGTGCCCCGAATCTTTACCTAGCTCAGTTGTTCTACTATGAGCTCGATTGGTTTGAATTTGATATTGGCGGCCATATGCTTGAGCCGGTTGGATTTTCTTTTCTATCAAGTTTTCAAATTCTCTCCGCCTATTAATTAATTCTCAAGTTTATTTCATTACCTCTCTACAAAGAATACTACTCTGTAAGAAAAAGAACAAAAAATATGTTTATTTGCTCCCTAAGAACTGTCATCCTCCTTCGATCTACCAGAATTTACGACGCCCTAGCATGATTCCTTCTTGCGCTCACAGCTTCTTGTTTCTACATTTAAGATCAAATTTAAAGAGATGATTGGGATACCTTAAACGTTTCTTACGTATAGCCGCGGGTGAATTAAATTTTGCGCTTGTATAATTTTCTTCAAAAATAAAATTCGTTCGCTTTTATCCTAAATGAATGCCAGGTTCGCCGCGATCTCGATGCTACGCTTGATTAACAGATTTGATGAGTTTTTTAGAGGACAACTTAGAGGTAGACTCTCCATGAAATGTTTAAACTAATTGACTTCCTTTGCACTCTCTGATCAAAAGTCGATCTCTCCTTACACCATGGATAGCTCAATTATTTCACCAACAGTTAAGCGCATTTTAGTCCCTGTGTATTTGACACCAGATCTCTTCCACGCTGGGGAGTGCGCCAGCAAGGAAAATCAGAGCGGCATTTCTTACGAAACTCATGTTACTAAGCATTACGGCCAGGCCGTCCAAAGAGGATATACTTTCTGAGCCGTCTCAAAGAAAAATATTGTCCATCAATTTGTGTAACCACAGGGTTAATTGAGAATAGCAAGCTCTGTTGGGGTGGAATGATTAGCTATTAAGCGTATGTTCCTTTCGGCGGCTTTTACGGATGTAAACTTCTTTTCTGAAGTCGTCACGTTTCGAAAAGAAAGTAAAGAGAAGGAAACACGTACAAAGCAGAAAACGACGAGAAAGACGCGTATGAAAATAAAGGGAGATCAGAACAAACAAAACTATAGTTCAGCCCGCCAAACAACTTTTAAACACATACTGCCTGTTTCAAATATGGCAGAAAATTTGATGATCATGTACGGCTCAGAATACATAACCTTTTTGGACGGCCTGGCCGTTTTGTTTAGTAACATGAATTTCGTTAGAAATGCCGCTCTGGCTTCACGCCTTTTGTGCTGTTTTTCGGCCAAATGTAAATGTTTTTGGGAACATTACTTTACTTTTTTGACAAATTTGTCTTCCAAAAAACCCCGCGCAATGTGCAAAACACTCTTTCATTAGGGTTTACCGAAGTTCAACATGATTCCCACTTGAGTGAGAACGGGAGTCACTTTTTGAAATAAAATTTCTTTCAATTCGCCTTCTCGTATCACAAACACATTCCATCTTTTTTTGCATGTATACACCTGCTACGTAACTAATTGTGTGCAACTGCCAATGGTAGATGCACTGGAGGCAAACAAGAGACGTCTTTGCACGCTATTATATAAGTACTTTCAGAAAAATTCAAATACCAAAAACATATATTTGAAAATGAACATAACGGCAGATGGATCGAGCTGCTCCATCTTGTTTAACCCTACTGCAGCAAAAATTGGACAAACCGTTGCTTTCTGCCTGATCTTTGTTGCTTCGCTGGTCGGAAATTCCTTGATAGGAATAGTTTTTTACAAAACGCGAACCTTGAGGAAACCGATAAATTATTTCATCGTTAACATGGCTATGTCCGACCTGCTGTATCCTATATTCCTGTTTCCGCGGGAACTAAGTCAGTTGTACTTAAACTCCTGGTTTATCAGTGGTCCTCTTGGTCAGGCCTTTTGCAGATTGGTTCCCTTCTTCGCAGATGTCTCCACTTTTGTGTCTATTCAAAGCCTGGTTTTGGTTGCAGTGGATCGATTTGGAGCTGTGTTCTTTCCTCTCCGCTCCCCACTCATCAGTTCAAAGCTGTGTCCCTACTTCATTCTCGCCACCTGGATCGTCGCTATGGCTTTCTGGTCTCCATATCTCTTCACCTACAGACTTGTAGAACATGAAGGAGAACTGTTTTGTCTCCGTCATTGGAATGAAGAGGTCGGAGAGTCCTTCTCTATTCAACATTACGTTTTATCAGCCTGTGTTGTATTTCATTACATCCCTCTCGCCTTGTTGGCCGTACTTTATTCCATCATCCTTATCAAACTGAAGTCGCAGAAGATTCCAGGCGAACGATCAGCCAACGCTGAACAACAACGAGTGAACAGAAACAGAAACGTGCTGAAGATGGCCATTGCTATCGTGTTGGGGTTTGCCCTGTGCTGGGTACCGTTCAGTATTCTCATGTTGCTAGATTTCTTTGACAGTGACATTACTTCAGCTTGTAGCTTTTTTATCTATTATAAAATTGCCTGGTTTATGGCCGTATTAAATTGTTCCATTAATCCATGGATCTGTTTTATTTTCTGTGGTAATTATAAAAGAGCTCTTAAGAGACTCCTAGCGGTGCGCAGACCGGCAGTGGTCTTAAAAATTCTCACTGTGATATGTCTCGATTTCTGAACCTCCCAGGAACAACATGATTTCCAGCCTACTTATGTTTGTCGGTTTTCAATTTTTCGTATTCACACAAACTCTAGTGAAAACTGAAATATTTCAGATAAGTAAAACGAACTGACGTGAGTAAATTATACATTTTGCATAGGGATGACTAGTTCTAATTCTGTGCGCACGAACCGAAAACTTGAATAACTTAGTGAAGGGATACCTGGTATGCCGTGTAATTTAAGATATAACTTGTAAATATGATACTACTTCGTGAAAGGTTTTAACATGTTCAGTGAAGCTTTCCTTGTAAATAGCCACCTAAGTAAGATATTGTTCATCGTCCAATGTATTTAAAATATTGGTTGTTTCTTCAATTTTGAAAGATTCCAGTGCATGAAGAATAGAATATACTAAAAAGGTGAATAATTGTAAATAAACCTGTTGTCACCTGTAATCTGACTTAGCTGATTTGAGACACTTTGCTGAACGGTTCAGTATTAATCATTCTTTGTTACTCTGGATGCAAACTGGGTGAAACTTTCAAAACCGTTGTTTGGTCGAATCAGTTGCGGTTGAAATATTGTTGGTATTTGTGAAACTCCAGTTAGGATGAGGAATGTTATACTCGGACTTCCTTTGCAAAACGAATAAAATATTGTAACGTAGGACTGCAATAATGGTTCTCTTCTGTCTTTCGCTCAAGTTTCGAATTCAGCGAATTGATTATAATTTAGATACCCTCAGAATGTCTTGTTTACTGTAAACCCCACACTCTTTCTGTCTGTTATATAGCTCTTCCGTTATTTCTACTGTTTTAAAAGGTATCAGATACCATACACTGTTTAAAAACAAAATAGAGATCTATCGGCCCCAAATTGAAACTCTTCACATTTAAATCTCTCAAATCATAAGTCTGAGTGAGTCTTGGGGAGTCATATCCTCTTTATATATTCTTAATTTGGTTTTTATAAATTAACCCCTTCGTTCTGCACGAATGATCTCATAGTAGTTGCTTGGCGCCCTGTTACCAGGTTTAACCTATTTGTCACGTTCCCTGTCATTTGTTAGGTTCAGCACGAGCGAGTTCCCATGCGTTGCTTTTCTTTTACAACTCTAAACCACAAAAATTTGCAAATTTATAGGATTTCTTTTATCCTCTGCTCTCCTATAAACAATCGTTTCGTTTTCCTTGAATGCACCTGCTCTGTCACAAGTTAAGTTCAAAAACAGGAAGCAAATAGGGAAGACAACAGCATCGGTCTACGCACATTTATTTATAAACGTAGTTCAATTTAAGGAAAACATTAGGTTAACAAGTTTGGCTTATTGTCGTATGGCACCCGCTCTTAATTTGGCGGGCGAGACAAAGATTAATAAGCACGGAACATTTAACATTTTAAGAGGAGCAAATTTTTGGTGGTGTAGCTCTGGCGCTTTGTGTAATTAATGACTGAGTCTCTGATCATTAGATCGCCAAACATTTGAAACATGTGCTATTTGACGGGATAAACTTTTTACCTTAAATGTGCGTGAACAACAAGCAGTGAGCAGAATATCTCGTTAAAATTCTGAAAAAAGGTACTGGGAATTTTTATCTATTTCGTATTGGAGATGAGGAGGTTCAGGGTTGGGGGGCGGATTTGGGTGTGTAGGGGGGGGGGAGGGGGGGAAGGGGTTGGTCGGGGGTGTGGGCAGAAAAAATTCTTCCCGAAACACGGCTGTAAGGCAATTTCAGACAAACACGAGGAATACTCAACGACTACCAGGAATTCAGGATCATATATCCCAGAACTATATTTCATAGACGGTCGAAAAACTCGAAGCTATGATCTGTACCCAGTTTCAATTTTGTACTGAAGGAGGCTGGAAATGTTTTGGAGTATCTTACTAACTGCAGGCAATTCCTGATGGAAACTGAGTGTGCTGCCGCGTTTTTGTTTTGTTTTCTTTTGTTCTGGTGTTGTTTTGTTTTCGTTAGTGTTTTGGTTTTGTTTTTTTTCAGGTTTTCTTACTTTTAGTGGTTTCGAGTTTTGAGATTAAAAAACATAAAAGTTTGCCTACGAGTACAATCTCTGCTTCACCATTTTAGCCCCTTTCTAAACATACCCTTCAGGTGAGACAAAAGGACAAAAAACACAAACAATGGACCCTAGCCCTAAAACAATAGGGCTGCGACACCATCCCCGCCACTGAAATTTAGAGCTTATAGGAGCTGCGCGGCTACCGAATCTTTACCAAGCTCAGTTGTTCTACTATGAGCTCGATTGCTTTAAATTTGATATTGGCGGCCATATGCTTGAGCCCGCCGGATTTTCTTTTCTATCCTAAATGAATGTCAGTTTCGCCGCGATCTCGATGCTAGGCTTGATTAACAGATCTGATGATTATTTTAGATGTCAACTTAGGGGCAGGTGTTTTAATATATTTTTCCAAAGTAGACTCCCCATGAAATGTTTAAACTGATTGAATATTAAGACTTCCTTTGTACGCTCTGATCAAAATTTGATCTCTCCTTACATCATAGATAGCTCAATTATTTCACAGACAGTTAAGCGCATTTTAGTCCCTGTATATTTGACACCAGATCTCTTCCACACAGGAGACAACGCTTTATCATTTTTAAACAGCTAAATTAGTTAGCGGGCCCTCAATTACATCGGGTGTTTGTATAGAGTTCGCCAGCAAGGAATAACGATTATCATAGAAAAATATTGCCCATAAATTTGTGCAACCACAAGTTAGAATTAATTGAGAATAGCAAGCTCTGTGGGCTGGAATGATTAGCTATTTAGCGTATGTTAATTCCCTTCGGCGGCTTTTACAGATGTAAACTTCTTTTCCGAAGTGGTCATGTTTCGAACAGAAAGTAAAGACAAGGAAACACCCACAAAGCAGAAAACGACGAGAACTTGACGCTTATGAAAATAAAGGGAGATCACAACAAACAACCGCTCTGGTTTCACGCCTTTTTTGCTGTTTTTCGGCCAAATGTAAATGTTTTTGGGAAGATTACTTTACTTTTTTGACAAATTTGTCTTCCAAAAAACCTCGCAATGTGCAGAACACTTATTCATCAGGGCTTACCGAAGTTCAACACCATTCCCACTTAGAACGGGAGTCACTTTTTGAATTAAAATTTCTTTCAATTCGCCTTCTCGTATCACGAACACAATTTTTTTGCCTGTATATACCTGCTACGAAACTGACTAATTGTGTGCAACTGCCAAGGGTAGATGCACTGGAGGCAAACAAGAGAGATCTCTGCACGCTATTATACAAGTACTTTCAGAGAAATTCAAATACAGGAAACATATATTTGATTGACGTGTTTTGCTAATGATGCAAACCCCAGTCTTATAAGTAATGGTAATAGGACTGAGTGGAGTCCAATTCGGTCTGTAAACATACGAGTGATAACAAAATCGGACGACCGCGCGACTGGAGTCCGATTTCTTTATCAGGAGTATGATTACAGACCGAACTGGACGACACGAAGTCTTAATACCACTGAATTAATCATAAAAATTACAATTTCCGAGAAAAGAAGAAGAGCCGAGTTATAAAAGGGAGGGAGATTTTGCATTAAAAGACTGACAAAACAAGCGTTAATTGTTTAATGTCACTCTGAAATTGACTGCGATCAAAATGTATGGTGATTGTTACCAAGGTTTCGATTGGTTGATTTAAACTACAACTTTGAATGTAATTGGTTGTTTTAAAATACTACTTTGAATGTGTTGCCTTATTGTACTGTCCGATAAAACACTGGAAAATCTGGACCATTTACAGAGTTAATGAAATGTCTGTGAATCTTAAATTTACAGACTTTTTATGAGAGTTCAAATCTGACCTACTTTTACATATGGCATACAAAATATCTGTAAAATCATTTTTATAGATATTTTATACACTTTTTGTGGTATTCCTTTTTAGAATGTTTATGAAATGATTATGAAATTTAACTGCTGAAATAAGAAGGAAAACTGAAAAATTTACAGACTTAACAAAATCTCTGAAGAATGTTTGTAAATTTGACATTTACAAAGATTTTCTATGGTTATTTTATCCACTAAAATCTCTGTAAATCGATACAAGTATAGTATTTTAAAATCTCTGTAAATTGACACAAGCAGGACATAACCCCCATGATGCGGAGTCAAGTTAACTGAGTTACTACTGTTGGAGTTATTACAACTCCAAAAGGGTAGTGTGCGGCTTTCGTCTTGGATTTCAACAGCGTTTGTTTTTAAATGGAAAGCAGTGCGCGCGGCAAAGAAGGACGGCCTCAAAACTATTTCCTCGCCAAGTTTGTGCTTCCCGAGCGGCTGGGCTGATTTCCCTTTCGGGCGCCATAAGCATTGGCCGTTTGGCCGAGAGGCAGAGTGTTTAAAAATAAAAGGTAGTAAAGTGCCAAAGAGTCGTTTGAAAGACAAACCATACTTTTTGGGCTTAGCCCTTCACTAGAGGGATGTAGATGATTTGAAATTGCGTACTCCTGACCGAGAGGGAGCTCGAGGGAGTTGGGTTAGACTTGGGCATGCGCAAACGAGTTCATTCCCGGTAGGCAATTCGTAGTTTTGGCGCCCGTTTCAACTCAAACTTCGACTCGTGGAACTCAGTTTGGGAGGAATTTCTCCCACTTCGAATGGCTTTTTACCTCAGGATCTTAGAATAATGGAATTTAATAGTTTTACAACGTATATGCGACCGGTTGGCAAGCTTCTTCCACGGTAATCGAGTGCTGTTGGCTCAAGTTTTGGTCTCCATGTTCAGTGATGGTTGCCTTGGTCTGCTGTAGATTTCAAAGGTAAGCATATTGGCCATTTTAGACTGTCATATTTCCAATATTTAGTACTGGCTGAGTGTATGTATCTCAAATAGCTTGCTATACGAAGAAAATACAAGTGAGTAGTGGTATTTTCCATGGAATATATGTACCACTCGAAAGCATTGCATAACTACAGTAGTACGTGCAGCGGTATAAAATTATGCTATCTTGCTAATTCATTACCGTGTTTGTTCTTAATATAAGCAAGGGTTAAGCTTACTGCATGTGCAGGTAAGGAATCGTAGCTAAGATTGCGGCAAACTAGGTGCTCAACTGGCTTACACTTGATTAGATCCATTGATTTACCTGTAGTTGGTGGCAAAGTGAGCTTTTGGTGTGATCATAAATTAATGTACTTGTACTTAAACTCAATTATAAATTTTGCTTTCCAAGTGTCTCTAAATTGGATGGCAAGACTCCACAAAGTCCCATCCACTAATTATGTATACACTTACAAAATAATGTAAGACCCAAACTCTGTTTCGGGAGAAGGGTTAGCACAGTAATACAATGATTGTATTTAATTATGTATGGAACTGTGTGGACATCTTTTGAAATTAGCTTTCCAATTTAAAGGCCTATTTTTCTCCCTTGATCCAATGTTGGCATCTGTTTTTGTTTTGAAATTGCGCTGTTGTTAAAGGAAGGAAACATTTAGGTCTACACTAAAGCATACAGCTGTAGGAGCAAAACAAAGCAACACAGCAGTGTGGACCTCATCACAGAGATCTCATCAAGAAAGAAATTATCACTCAGTTTAGACAATATTTGCTCAGATCTACATGTTCATTTTACATTTTGGTGCATTTCTTTGCCGTCCTTTGAAAATAACACTTTCAAATGGCCAAATTGAAGGTACTGTGGAAGACATCTTTCCAAAACAGTACTTTTTTCATTCTTTTTCTTCATTTCAATGCCGTCCATAACAATAATTTGCTCAGATCTACATGTTCATTTTACATTTTGGTGCATTTCTTTGCCGTCCTTTGAAAATAACACTTTCAAATGGCCAAATTGAAGGTACTGTGGAAGACATCTTTCCAAAACAGTACTTTTTTCATTCTTTTTCTTCATTTCAATGCCGTCCATAACAATTGAAGGGCTCGGGGCAAGAACGTCCTGCCGGTTTTTGGTTGATTTTCGATGTGCTCAATAGAAACTGAGATTTGGCATGTGGACTTCATTGCAGTTAAAAAACATTGCTCTGGATTTGTTTTGGTTGATTTCCTCTTCGTTTTCGAGAAATAACGTATGCAAAAAACCCAAGTCAGCTCATTCCCTTGCGTATTAATATTCATGCGCGAATTGAATTACCTTTAGGGCACGTGAAATGATTGACGCTTGGAAAGTATTGTTTGATAGTGTGACGTAGACTATACATTTGGCGGTTAAAACATCGATTTAAGTTTCATTGATAGGAAACTTACGTGGCTGTGAGGTGTCGATTGCTAGCTAACTTTAATGGAAACTCGCCAGCCTGGTGGTCGAACGGACGTCATTTAAGTCTGTCGATCGGCAATTCAGACACTTCTGAAAGAAGCCAGTGGTGTTTCTCTGTGCGTACCAAACGCTGGAACAAATAGGCGTTTCGCAGTACAGAGTACTGAGCCAGGCGGGACAGTCTGAAAGCAACTCTCGTCTTAAAAGCGGCCCGCAGTTGAGAGTCTTGGCCCATTTGCCAAAGGTTGCCGTGCTAGAAATTCGGAAATAAGAGTTGTTTTTTGACTTAGGCGAAAATATCGGATGTTTGAGGACGTGTTGTGCGCGCTCGAAAGGATGTTTTGATGCCCACAATCCAATGCGACCACAGAGGGCGCTGTCTCCTTGAAAAGTTCTCGCGAGGACTGGAAATGAATATTCGCTCGGCTGCGGTTGGAAAATTTTCACTTCGGGGCGGGAACATTACGGAGAATTCATCTAAGAGTGGGAAATTCGGAAGACGAGCAGTCAGTCCGTTTTCGATGAGCTGAGTATCTTGCAAACAGTGCATTTTCCATCGGTTTTCATTTCTAAACGGCACTTTCAGAATAGTAAGTTTTGCGTGGTTTTGGCGGTTGAGAAACGTCGGCAATGGATTTATTTTCGTCGTCAAATGGAAAATATGGAACGAAAATGGTATTAAAATCAAAGTAAATGACGACAGGTCAAGACTTTGGACAACATGCTTAACTAGTTCTGAAGATATTCTTTAGCTTCAAACTGCCGAAAATTTGCATACCCGGTATATATGAAATTCGATCGCACACAATGGGCTGTCACACGACTCGCGTGAAAATAATTTTAACTGTTTACCTGGGGTGAAAATGCTTTTTGCCGTTAATCTCGCGTGAAAACACTTTTTGATGATGTTTACAAGACTCCATATAAGCGAACTAACCGAGGTACTCGATGCAAAAGTGATTGATATGTTAAAATACGCCAGCATGTTTATCAGAGGACGCTGTCACCTTGTCACGTCATTTGTGCTTTGAATATTTGCTGCGTGCGGCAAAGAAAGTTTTCCTTGCACTGGTTTTCCAAGATACTCAGCTCATCGAAAACGGACTGACTACTCGTCTTGCCGATTTCCCACTCTTAGATGAATTCTCCGTAATGTTCCCGCCCCGAAGTGAAAGCCGAGCGAATATTCATTTCCAGTCCTCGCGAGAACTTTTCAAGGAGACAGCGCCCTCTGTGGTCGCATTGGATTGTGGGCATAAAAACATTCTTTCGAGCGCGCGCAACACGTCTTCAAACATCCGATATTTTCGCCTAAGTCAAAAAACAACTCTTATTTCCGAATTTCTAGCACGGCAACCTTTGGCAAATGGGCCAAGACTCTCAACTGCGGGCCGCTTTTAAGACGAGAGTTGCTTTCAGCCTGTCCCGCCTGGCTCAGTACTCTGTACTGCGAAACGCCGAATGGGGCATGAAAATTGCAGTTCATAAAGAGACACAATGACAAGTCAGATTGAATTGACACTGAAGAGTGGAGCCAAGCCACATAGTCCATTATGCAAACTGACCTTGAAGTAAAAACATCAAACATGAGGAAAACAGTTATCCAGACATATACACAATTTACTCATCATCAAATCAGTTTCCAAATTGAAGTAAGTTGGCCCTCAGTGAATTGGTAGAAACTTCAAGGTAAAAAGCACCCAACATGAAACCTCATTTTCTTGTTACAGTACATGTCGTGTAAGTACTTTTAAATTTGATAAAAAAAACAATGCTGTATGAATTGGCCATTACCATGTTGCCTCACTTGACTCTTCTGACTTAAAATTTACAAATATATAAAACTTTCCCAAAGTAATAAAAGAAAAATGAAGAAGAATAAACAGAAAACATTTTGCGGCCATTAATTGTGGGATAAAACAAGGGCTTCAAAGGTCTAAGGAATTTCATGTCACACGAAATTAATGAATTATTAGTCATGGCGTGTACAGCCCTGTAATGCATCAAGGCTGAAGATGGGTCTTTTAGTTTGAGTGTTCACATCTTCATTGAAGTGCCTGCTGTTGTGGTAATGCAACTATTAATTCTGTTAACCCTAACTCAACAAAAAAAATTGTGTGGTACAAAATTAATTCTGGCCACAGCTGCCATCCAATAAAGTCTGCTTGATTTCATATCAGTGACCTGACTTTTTTTACAATGAGAAAAGAAATAGAGACAAAGCTAATTTATAGTTGTATATATTTTTATCCCAATCATAGTATACAGTAATATGTCAATTAAATTACACTGTAGTTGGCTTGCTTTATTTACTGTGTATCATGTACATTTACAAATGACCTTCAAAGGCTGTTTTTTTCCATAGTACAGTGCTAATAATAATAATAATAATAATAATAATAATAATAATATTAACCTTTATTTACCCTCGGTAGTATTTATAGCACAAAGGCTAGTGGGGCCGAGCAAATACAGAAACAAATAAAGTCAAATTAAATCAACTGAACTGAAATCAAATGTTGGTTTTTTGGGGAGAGGGGAAAACCGGAGTACCCGGAGAAAAACCTCTCGGAGCAGAGTAGAGAACCAACAAACTCAGCCCACTTATGACACCGAGTCCGGGAATCGAACCCGGGACACATTGGTGGAAGGCGAGCGCTCTCACCACTGCGCCAACCCTGCTCCCCCTGTCGAGGCAAGTATTTGGGGTGTTAAAACATAAATCTCTATCCTGCTTGATTGTATTTGAAATGCTTGGAGCCTTACTTTTGTTTTGCAATAGTTGTGCTAAACAGCTACTGAGTATTGTATGGCATTTGCCTCCTTTTACAGACTGTAGTGATAGCTCACCCAAGTATTACAACTGTCAGTGAGACCATCACTGTATGAGAGCAGATCAAAGGCAAGTGGAACTATCTAAAATTTTTAAAGTTATTTTTTTGCATCATAAGGTGGTATGTTCACTTCTTTTTGCCTTTTTTTAACTTTTACAATAATTAGTCATTCAACAAGCTTCAGTTTATGGCTTGTAATGAGAATGTGCAATGAAGACCATACTGTAATTACAGTGTATTCTCCTGGATTTCTGAAATTTCATTACTGCTGGGGTGGTTTTCATACCTACAGACTGTATGATTGTCTAGTTGTTGTGTGTAATAAAGAATAACATTCAAGATGGCTTCATGTTCATGGAACAAGCGTAAAACTCCTAAGCCCAACCATATATGCATGTGCCATTGCAGCATTAACACCAATCCTTTAAAAAAAAATCTCCCTTAATGCTTGCATCATCCCTGCAAACTGCAATGATGCTTTGTCATGAGAAGGTTAAGACACAGTGTTGACATGCTTCAGCATACAAAACAATTATAAGACTGTCTTCTGGCCTGCCATCATGGCTTGTAACACTTAAAAACTACATTGTAGATCATGTTTTCCAGAGACCTACATGTACACTAAGACCATCTACATCTAACAGTATCAGAGATCATGACAGTAATCATCCTCTGGCACTCAAGATTTGAATCTTTGAATCTTTCAGCCTGGCCAATGTAGCATTTTGTATTGTGTTAACATACACATATTTTCATTCTGGTTTCTGAACTGTACAGTACAGTGTATACTTGGCCTTGACATCCGGTTTTTTTAATCTTCAGGCTGAATACATGTAGTTACGTGTGCAGTACAGTATATGGCAGACTACTTTCAGTGTACATGTATGCTCAAGTTGCAAAGAAAAGTAAAACCTTTTAAGGTAAGAACTTTCTGTAACATAGCATGATGAAGGAATGTGACCATTATTGAACCTTTTGTCGTCTTCGGAATTTTTGTTCCACCTCATGCAACCTTGATCCAGTGTAACATAAAAAAGATCACATCAGCATGATAGACTTGTGATTTCTTTTACATGTAAGTCCTGGTCAAACTATTGAACAAAGTTGGATTTAACATTGCAAGATTGTTCGACCGTTTGGCTGCCCATGTTGGATGATGTTTGTCAAACAATTTTTGCTAGATCAAGTGTTGGATAGAGTTTGCTTTTGATCAAACATTACGCCCAACAATTCTGCTCAATGAAAAAAATGTTGCAGTGTTTTGCCGCTCTTCCAACAAAGGTTTATCCTGATGCAAGTCACATTCACCCTGCTAGCCAATCAATAGTTGCTATTTTCGTGCTCTCTTTGCAGATGTGCGGTTCAATAGCATTTAAAATTTCTGAGAACTGATCTGGGCTTGTTGATTGTAATCGTCTCCCTAAACACGGGTGTATCTTGCAATGATAACTGTAAAACGGTATGGAACATACCCTTTTCAGCTTGGTCTTTAACCATTCCATGATTTTTACTCACTTCACACCGAACACTGAACAGCTCTGGTACCATAAACATTAACGCTAAGCGCTTTTGGTTTCCACTTTACAGTGTATGTTTGAAATTACATTTTAGCATCAAGTTGTACCAGTAGCTTGTTTTGCCACAGACTATAGTTTGGATACATGTAGTTTGGCCAGGGCTTTACACTACACTGTATGTCTTAAATTACTGTACTCCCACTTTAAAAGAATGAATAATGCTGTAAAATACATGTATATTTGTGTATTTGTCCATACCCTATGATCACCAGTTAGGTGAACTATCTAATATTTACCGATTTCAAATTGGAAAGTTTGTTACTTTTCAAGAAAGGCTTCCCTCCTGGTGCATTCAGAGAACTGTGCTTGCTGATAAGTCATATTCATCGTTACAATACTAGACATTGCAACTGTACTGTGTAGAACTAATATCAGACAGTTTGCAATAAGTTTCCAGACCTAAACTGTTTAATTCCTTTCATTCAGAAATTCAGAATGCTGACAGTATGTCTCTGTTGAAATCTGAATTAAGAACATTACTCCTCTATTAACTACTCCTATTTTGAATGTGTTGTTTTATGTTTTGCTGCTGGTGTGTGTTTGTTTGTGTGCTTGCTTTTTACACGTAACCTACATGTAAGTGTAACATGATAGTAATGCATGAAACCCCAAACAGAAACTCAAAAAAATCCGAGTTCCAGATGGGATTGGAACCCACGACCCTCCGCGATCTACATGTAGACGGACGCTCTAACCACTGAGCTACTGGTGAGCAAGGGTGAAATGTGGGCTTTGACTGGAACTGCATCACGTGGTCACACAGCCATCTTTGATATGCCTCAATATGTATCTTTGATACGACTCAATGTGACTGTGTGATGCAGTGTGTGCCAGTCATTATTTGGCTGTGTGACCGCGTGATGCGGTTCCAGTCAAAGCCCACATTTCACCCTTGCACACCATAGAGTGTCCAGTAGCTCAGTGGTTATCCATCTACATGTAGATCGTGGAGGGTCATGGGTTCGAATCCCATCTGGAACTCAGATTTTGTTTTCGAGTTTCTGTTTGGGGTTTCATGCATTACTACATGTATCATGTTGTATTTCTTATTTCACTCACTTTGGTAACCTAAATGAATTGATTAATTAAATAAGCTACATGTATGCCTAAAAATCATGATTTCCAAGTTGTATTTTTTTAGGAGCCCATAGCTCGTATAAGCCCCAATGGTTTCTCTATGGACATCCTCGCCATTATGTTTCTCATTCTTTTGCTATTTATTTATCTTTTGTATTTTAATACATATTTATCTTGTAACAATGTGTAAGAAATATGGAAAAAAATAAATTGAAACTGTTCAAATTGCCTGCTCCAAAAAAAAAAAAAACATTCATCTCTCCTATAAATAAAAATTAATGTGACCTGCAGTACAAGCAATTTTTTCTTCTAGCCAATCTGGTATCATACATAATTATGTGCTACACAGAGTCCTTTGAAGTTTACCCCCTAATAGTAATTTCCTTTTCATACCTTATACATGCTACTGTAACAGAGTAAGGTACATGAACATGTACTTGTCATTGCCACCACATTAACTCTACTCAATTTTTTTTGCCTTTATGCAAACTGTAATAAGTTAAGCCTATACTAAGCATGAAATAGCCTCCACAGTGAAGTCTTATTGTCCATGCTTTTCCTTGAAGGCATAATGTATAATGTTACAGTGCATGTAAGTTACGGAAGCTTTTCACAGCCAATAACAGTCCCTAGTCCAGGCAAACCAAGTCTTTAAAATAATAAATCTTTGTACGGTTGACCCACCGAATCTTTCCTTATTGATGGTCTATCCAGTGTTGACCAACTGATGCACATACAGTTCACTGTAATAGCCTCCTATGCAGCTGTTACTTACATGTTGGTCGTATTCTCCGTCCCCACCAACATCTGCTGAACGGAGCCGGACATTCCCTTCCCAGGAACTGACTAATCACATCATGGCTGTTAAATTTTGGTGGCTACATGTAAGTTCCTGTAACCTCCTTTGCAGCCATTTTTGTCAGTTCTCTTCTCCCTCCAGATTGAATACTTAGACACAATGGGAATGGAATTTCCAGCTTAGTTCACCAGACTTTAGTGGGGAGGGATTAAGGACAGACCCAAACAACAGCTGCAAAGGAGGCTAATCAGGGGCACCCAACGACAAGTTTCGGTCGATATCTGTTCGGTGGAGGGTAATTCGCCTTGGGTTTTCGGCGTCGATTAAAGAGGGAACTCGGATTTTCGTAACTAAAACGTGACCTAAAAGATTCGCAATTGGGAAATCATAACCCCTGAGGTTTTCGGAAAGATCGTAATTGCTGTTTTTGGCAGTCAAAAACGTCAGCTAGCATTTTCGGAAAGAAAATAGCTCCCTAGAAAGGTCGTCGAAAGTTCATTTCAGCTTGCATTTTCTCAAAGAAAGATTTTGTTCCCTAACATTTTCGGGAAAGTAAACTTTCAGCTAGTGAATCCGAACAGATGAACTTTTTCTAGCTTATGAAAACATCACTTCAAACAAACTTCAAACACCACAAGGTACTTAAAAATTCCTTTCTACATCTTTTGGTTGATTTAGCTCGTTGGGTGCCCCTGGCTAATGCACATAAGTGATGTTTTCAACATTAAGGAATACATGTACATGTATATCTATATGCGTAGATACATTATTATATTATGTGTTGTATCATACAAATCAAATGCTAGCATTTTCTTTGTTCCTTCAATCAGTTTAGTTCATTTAAAGTATTTTTTTCTTTTACAGAAAGAAAAATAGCACATCAGAGTATCAAGGACACCAACTTCCATTGCCAAAGGAATTTGTCTTGGGTGGTCATCTATTTATGGTCTGGGAAAAGCCATCAGTATAATTTTATCCTGATGAGTGGCAACTCTGTGATCATCTTTCAGTCAACTGCAGCCTGTTGACATCCTAAAACATTTTGTTTTCTTTAAACCAATGTTTTTCATTTCCTTAAGGATGAAAAATTAAGCATCATAACATTACATGTACTGAGTACCGGTTAAAAGTAAGTTGACAGTCTCGACTCGATCCTCGCAAGAATCAAGTATCGAGGATCGAGTCGAGAATCGAAACTCGATTCACTCGAAACTCAACTCGATCCTCGTTACTCGATTCTCGCAGGAAGCACTCTATTGTTATTCATCGAGTACGTGATTCGACTTTCCGAGTTCTTGAGGAAAGAACGCAGTTGTTCTGTATGGACACTTATGTAGACACTACAACAATTTCTGTTCGAACAACGTAACAAATTCAAGCTAAAGGACAGCGCGGTGACAAATACTGTCAAAAGTCATTTAGGTTTTGAGGACGCAGTGTACTTCTCGAGGAAATATCGCATACTGCATAAAAAAAACAAAAAACAAGGTCAAAAGACATTTAGTTTCTTTCGAGGTCACAGCGTTGTGCTTTTCTACATAAAAATTCCGATGCTAAATTTTGAACCGTTTATATGGCCGCTCGTTCATAAGCGCAACGAATCAAGATCGCTGCGGTTCATCATGGACACTGTCATCAAAAGCGATCAAAATTTCGAGAAAGCCGGCTATTTGTCAACGAAAATGCACAGTGTACAAGTAGGTGAATGGTGTAGTCGCTAGCCAGTAGCCACTTGGCAAGCGTAAGGAATTCAAGGCTGGCGCGATTGATCAAACAAGTTTCGACAAACCTGCGTTCATCAACCATGCGGACGCAAACAAGACATGGTAGCTTATCGTATGTACGACGCCAACTTCGAAAATGGCTCATCGCCTTTGAAATAAATAAATTGATAAACGTTCGGTGGAACACTAGTAAAACTCTGAGGAAACATCCGAAGTGAAATCCATGTATAATTTAGATAGAAACGTCGCCGAGATGATCTTTATTCTTCGGCCAAAAATAGCGCAAAGTAAACATTGAATAAAAATAGACTTGACAGACACCGCTCATGAGAACAGAAAATTTGCATACCATAACGAATTACACACATTTATGTTTCAAGTTTGGAGGAGTTACATTGTAAAATTCATTCCTAAGAACAGTCGAAGAAAATCCTGTTTCAACGGAATAAAGTTACTAACGAGCACCATTAGTGAACACATGTATTGACACGTACGCGTATCGAATTTCATCTTAAAATTATGCGTGTCTGTGACAAAAACGTGCAACGCTCAGTCGGCCAAGTTTTATTCATCGAACATCTGTTACTTATTGGGAGATATTGTAGTGGTGTGGTCAGTCCTTGGCCATTCTGTTCTTTCTCAAGCGTTGATTTCTGCGAATCTGCCCATCTGTCAAAGAGGTTGAATCACATTTAAAAACATATCACTTACTGAACGACTACTCTTGCATCGTTTGCGTTCCTTCGAGTAGCTGAAGTTGCTTTTCAAGATGTCATCCCCAATTTGCTCGAGAGGTCTATCGAGTGATCAGCCAAGCGACAAGCTCATTATCTCTGATCTTGCGAGACGCGATCCTCGACTCGATTCTTGATGGCTGAGCCTCGATGCTCGAAACTCGCAGGAATTGAGGATCGAGTCGAGAATCGAGACTCGAAAGAGACTGTCAACTTACTTTTAACCGGTACTGTACATGTATATCATAAAGAAAACAATAGCTTGTTGAAACCTTCAGTTGAATAGCACTTGGTTAATTGTGGCTGAGAGGGCTCTGGTGACTTTATTTTATGTACATGTACATGTACAGTGTGCCTCTGAGTGACACCTCATAGAGTTCAGTTTAACATAAAGAAAGGTTGCTCTTTCTATCTGGTTATTCCCTCTTAACACACCTCATACAGTTCAGTGTAACATACTTGTTATCTCTCTTTCTGTCTATCTAGTTTAACCCCTCTGAACTGGCGGGTGGCACGCCTCATACAGTTCAGTTTAACATTCATGTAATCTCTTTCTCTCTTGTTTAACCCCTCTGAACTGGCCTGTGACACGCCTCACAGTTCAGTGTAACATACCTGTAATCTCTTTCTCTCTAGTTTAACCCCTCTGAACTGGCGGGTGGCACGCCTCATACAGTTCAGTGTAACATACATGAAGTTTCTCTTTCTGTCTATCTAGTTTATCCCCTCTGAACTGGCGGGTGGCACGCCTCATACAGTTCAGTGTAACATACATGTAATCTCTCTTTCTCTCTATCTAGTTTAATTCCTCTGAACTGGCGGGTGGCACGCCACATACAGTTCAGTGTAACATACATGAAATTTCTTTCTGTCTATCTAGTTTAATCCCTCTAAACTGGCGGGTGGCACGCCTCATACAGTTCAGTGTAACATGTAATCTCTTTCTCTCTATCTAGTTTAATTCCTCTGAACTGGCGGGTGGCACGCCTCGTACAGTTCAGTGTAACATACATGTAATCTCTCTTTCTCTGCAGTTTAACCCCTCTGAACTGGCGGGTGGCACGCCTCATACGGTTCAATGTAACATAACATGTAATCTCTCTTTCTCTCTCTATAGTTTAATTCCTCTCTACTAGCGGGTGGAACGCCTTATGTTGTCCAGTGTAGCATGCGTGTAATCTGTCTTTCTCTCTGTCTAGTTTAACCCCTCTGAACTGGCGGGTGGCACGCCTCGTACAGTTCAGTGTAACATAAAACATTAGTAACTCCAATTCTGAGTTATACCAGCAGCCGTTTGGAATGAAAATATAATTTTCCAGTGTTTATAAGAAACGATAACGCTAAGGGACGTAAATTGCGGCAATTGCAATAGAAAAGATACCTTTTTCATGCCGTTAAATGTTCAGTGGCGATGAACTGGCAAGCTCGGCCCTGAAAAATTCACGGCCACTAACGTTTTTAGCGTTTTTCAGGTCGCTTTAGTACCAGCTCGTAATTGCAAAGAAAACGTTAACATTTTGCATTAAAATACATATCTTTTGAAGATATTGTGTGCACTTTATTTATCGACAGACACTTTGTGGTCCAGCTTTTGTTCACTTTTTATAGACATTTTGTTGGGATTTTGTGTTCTGGCGTTTCATCCTGGTTTGTTTCCCTCTGTCTTTTACAGAGAAAATATGAAGATTTTGCTGAGATTTCATACAGTACTCCTTGTATATTTTACAAACATTACACCCACTTTTTATTAACATTGTGTGCTTTTTATTTGTGTACATTTTATTAACATTTCATGCAGTTATTTGGGTTCGATTTTTACGAAGATTTTATGGACATTTTATGTTCTTTATTTTACAGAGTTTTTTCCTAGAGTTTTTTTTACAGAGAATACGATGAGATTTTACAAGGATTTGTACAAAGTTTATGAAATCTCTGTAAATTTTGCTTACAATTTACACAGAAAACATTGAGATTTCACAGACATTTAATGGAGTCTGGACGCGTAAAATTCGGTCGAATCTACAGACATTTTATAGGGTTCATAAAATCTCTGTAAGTGTGCACGTTTACAGACGTTGCAATTTACAAAGGAAATGTGTACATTTTACAGAGATTTGACAAACTTTTTTGAAGTCTGTAAATGGTTCAAGTTTTCCAGTGAAAACCTCTCCAATAACAATGTGTCCAATAACAAACTGTCCGATAACAACTTCGCAAGTGAATTAGTGGAAAATAGGAGTTTTTTTTAACCAATCACAATCGAGGAAATTTTAATTTTTATGATTAAGTGAAGAAATAAAATGTAGGGAAGGTCTCTCCAGGAGTTTTATCGCATGCCTGACGTTTCTGATCTATTTTGACGCTTACTTTTGTTCCCATTTCTTTCAATTCTCTTTATGACTCTTTAGTGCTGTGCCATATGTGCAGCTATTAAAGAAAAACAAAACCCACAGAGTGCATTTTTGAGGAATATTGGCACGAGAGAATTTTGAAGAATGAGAGTCTAGAGAAGCACAAGCCGTAAGCGAGTGCGTTTAGCACTTTTTGAGCGTTTCTCAGCAGTTGTTAACCTTTCCTTACGGCTCCTGCATCCAATGTACATGTTGCAGGTTTTAAAAAATAGCAGCTTGTCTTCTGTTTAAAATTTATTGTCTTGTATTATTTTGGAAACTCTAATCAGATCCAAAAGCTTAAAATTTATCTTTTTCTGTATGTATCACTAAGAAAATTAGAAGAATGTATCACTAAGAAAATTAGAAGAAGCATTGGTATCCTCTCCAAACTTCGATATTATGTTGGCCTAGATATTTTATTAAGCTTATATTATGCCCTTATATATCCTTTTTTGACTTATGGAATAATTATCTGGGGAAATACCTATAAGACTACTCTTCAGCCAATTGCTATTCTACAGAAAAAAGCAATGCGAATTATTACCTTCTCTAGATTTGATGAACACTCTAGTCCTTTGTTTAAGTCTCTTGAAATTATAAAATTTTTGGACCTAGTAACTTTTTATTTAGCCATCTTTATGTACAAATATCACAATCAACTATTACCACCTGTTTTTATTTCTTTTTTCACTAAAATAACACAGATTCATAGCTATAATACAAGGCTTGCTGCAAAACAGTCTTATTATCTCCCAAAAGCAAGAACTAATTATGGAATATTCAATATTAGATTTCAAGGTCCATCAGTGTGGAATTCCATTGATGAAGATATTAAATCGTCTTCTTTGTCTTTATTTAAAAAGAAAATGAAACAGCACTTAATCAAAGATTACTAGACATCTGTACTTCGATTTCGATTTTGTAATTCTAAGATAAGAAATAATACTGTTTTGCAACGTAAGAATTATGGTCATTTTAAAATACTGGTACTTTACTTAACTCTGTTTAACTTTGTTTTTGTGTGTATTTATGTGTGTTTGTTCTTGTGTCCCTGACCTTAACATTTAAATATCTTTTCTTACAGCTGGCTGCCTGGCATTTTTAACTCTTAGGTTATTTCGGGCAGCCTGCACCCCTATCATCTATTCTATGTATATGTTTATATTTTCTGTTGTAATAATGATGGGGTGAAATAAAGTATTGTTGTTGTTGTTGTTCCCGTGGATTTACTTGGTCTAATTTAAAATAAAATTGAAACAAATTAAGCACTCGCATCAAACAGAAGTCACCTGCAATAGGGCTTATGGACGAATATTCGTCCCATTAAAGAAAATTTTGAATCTATATTATTTGCTAACCGTTATTTATATATTAAAACCCACGCAGATCGCACAAACCAAACAGAAAGGCGACACTATTAAGACAATTAAAATAAAGGCGCAATATTTCTGTCGTTTATGAGTTCAAAGGGTTACATTTAGATCGAGATAGATTAAGGTTTATGCTTGACAGGAAAAATTTCCCTTCCTTTTCGACTCAACGACATATAAGTCTAACAGTGTGTTCAGTTTGGGAAGTCTATGCCAGCATCCTTGTAAATCTTCAGCATAAATAGAGCAAAACTGGCCCTAAAACAACTGAATTTGATAGAAGCAACAAAACTATCTGAAATTCAGCAAACATGACTACAAAGGTGAATAGATCGAGCTGCTCCTTCTCCCTGAACTCTACTAGGCCTGTCCCGATTGCGCTAGAAAAATCGCCTAAAAGTGCTCAAATAGTGCTCAATTTTTATAAAAGGTGCTTGAAATTTAGAAATAGTGCACGAAAGTTGCTCGCAGTTTTTTTATTTCCTCATGAGCAGCTGTTCATACATATTCCTAGTTTTATCAAACTTTTAACTCTCAATTTTCTATTACTGAGGTGACCATAAAGTATAACGTTTGTCGAACTAAAACTCAGTCAGTAAAGTATACAGCATCACAGAGCTGTACGCAATCAACCGTATAGCTACAACTGCTAGTCTCTCTTCGATCTATTGTATCGAAGCATCATAGAAGCTTCAATACAATCTTGTAGAGCACTGTCTTGTTGGGCGTTGAGTAGACTGAAAAACTCGTTCAGCTGCACACACGAGGGAATATTCGCAGAGTAGGGTCGCAGGGAATATTCCCCTGAAGAGTTCAGACCGTGAAGCCAGTTACGGGGACAAAAGGGTTTACGCGGGGGAGACGGAATAGTATAAAGTTTTTTTTTTTTTTTGACTGAGATTCTCGAAAAATAGACGAGAAATGATCCTCGGAGTGAGGATCAGTCATAAGCTCAAGAAAGTTAATTAAAATTATAGCACGCAGTAAATAACGAGCCGCAAAATGCATTGAAATAAAGCAGCGTATGCTTATAACGCCTCGCATTGTTCGTCTATAACTTTACTCGTGACAAATTTGACTCTTTCTTACAACACCTCAATAGTCAACAGCCGACGATCCGTTTCACAATGGAAAGTGAGAATGACAACTCAATTCCCTTCCTTGATACGTTGATCATTAAGGATTCGAATAGATACCTCTCTACCAGTGTTTACAGAAAGCCTACGCACACTGACCAGTAGCTAGCTTATGATTCACACCACCCGCAATCTGTAAAACGCGGTATTGTCAAGTGCCTGTACGATCGATCTACACACCTCATTACAAAACCATCAGTTATCTCTCATGAAAAGAAACACCTCTCACCGGTCCTTGTTTCCAACGGTTATCCGTTTTCTTTGTAAAAAACCTTACGAAAACCAGGGAACGAACACCCACTAAAGAACCTGAACCCGAAATTAAATCTACTTTGGTTCTGTCATACGTCAAAGGCACATCGGAGGCTCTTCGCCGTTGCATACAACAACAAGGCATACGGACTGCTTTCAGATCTGACACAACTCTTAAATCACACCTAGTGCGACCTAAGGACATTGTCGATCCAGTAAAACAAGACGGAGTAGTCTACAAGATTCCCTGCGAATGTGGTAAGGTTTATATTGGGGAGACGGGAAGATCTCTGCTTGAACGGATTAAGGAACACGATAGAGACATGCGGCTTGCTAGAACCCAATCCTCCGCCGTTTCAGAACATAGCAAAGCAACCGGACATTATCCGCTCTGGGACGAAGTTAACTTAATTGACCGAGACCCACATTGGTATACCCGTAGGGTTAAAAAGGCTATTCACATAAGACTTCACCCTAACAACATCAACAGGGACAGTGGCATTGAAATTCCTGAAGCGTAGATGCTCACGATCAAACAACACAACAGCCGATCAATAGCAAAGCGGACCGCTGAGGGAACAATTTCTAGTCTGAACGACAAGGATCGACATCCTCCAATCATCAAGAGCCTAAGCGAGGATCGAAACGAACCAATCACCACCAGCCACAGTGCTTCATACTCACACGCAGCCAGTCGACACCATCGCCTGATGAAGACCAGCAGTATAGCGGTCCAAACGTCACGATACACATCTTTGTGACTCAATCGTGAGACAAAAGATTAACTCAGCTATCAACTTACTAAGTGTTTGTAACTTGCAGTTTCGATAAGATCTTGTTTTTGGAGTTGAAGGAAGGATGTTTTATTCAGCAAAACCAGACAAAAATAAAAGTAAATCTATTGAAAGTTTGAAATTGTTCGCAGGGAATATTCCCACGTTGTTATTATACTTTTACGCACAGTTCACACAAAAGTTTTGAGAAACACGAGTCAATCAAAATCGACTGTTCCCACTGTTAAAAGGACCATAATTCGTACATTTCCATGACAACAGTCAGCCAATCAGACGACAAGCTGGAATTATTCAAATTCATGATAATAGAATCACGAGGCTTTACTGAAAGCGTTTCAAAGACAAAATATTGCATTTAACATATGGAAACGGCTTTCGGTCGGATTTGCACTGTTAATTCAGAGATCCAGAGTATTCCACGGTAGTACGTGCAAGAAGAGTGTTCACTCGTGAACACTCTTAGAGCATACTAATTTTGTCATTTCGCCATTACCCCTTTCGTCATTTTGTCATTTCGCCATTTCGTGATTTAAACACGCCTGCATATCGCACATATTGTTGTAAAAGTATAAATTGAAACGCGCCTCGCCTCATAAAGTTAGAACAGAAGGCAACCAGAATTTTAAGTAGCTTTAGTGATTTTCTGGTACTTTTTGCTATTCTGGTAGTTAGTTGTATCCGTAAAATATTGTAACGTATATCCTTTACTTTCCTTTGTAGTTTGACAAAATAAAACATGAAGAACTTAACCTTTCATTCAATAAACTATTTGTCCAACAATATGTTTGGTCGACGTCTCTTCCGAAGGGATACGCATACATCCAATTCACCGAGCAACTTTTTCATCGTCAACATGGCCATGTCCGACTTGCTGTTTCCTATATTCTTGTTCCCGCGGAACCTAAGTCAGTTGTAATCTGACAACTCCTGGCTTATCAGTGGTCCTCTTGGTCTGGCCTTGTGCAAGTTGGTTCCCTTCTTGACAGACGTCTCCCTTGTTGTGTCTTCTCAGAGTTTGGCTCTGATAACAGTGGATCCGGCGATTAGGAGCCACAGTTTATCCTCTCAACTCCCCACGCATCAGTTCAAAGCTGCGCCCTTACTTCATTCTAGCCACCTGGATCGTCGCTGTGGCAGTCTTCTCTCCACATTTCGTCACCTTCAAACTTGTTGAAATTGAAGGACAACAATGTCACATCCTTTGGAATGACGTTTTCGAAGAGTGCATCTCTTTTTTAGATTTCGTCCTAGCAAGTAACGATGCTATTTTTATATTCACATCCCTCTTTTCTTGTGGGCCATACTTTACTCCATCACATCCTCGTCAAGCTCAAGTTCCAGAAGATTCCAGGCGAACAATCAGCCAACTCTGAGCAACAACGAGCCAAAAGAAACAGAAACGAGTTGAAGATGGCCATTGCTATCGTGTTCGCGTTTGCACTGTGCTGGGTGCCCATGGCTATTGGCTGGATACTAGGCCGCTTTGGCAGTGACATTACTTCAGCTTGTAGCTTCTTTATCTATATGAACTCATTGCCAAGTTTATGGCCTTCTCAAATTGTGCCATCAATCCACGCATCTGTTTTGTTTTTAGTGGTATTTTTCAAAGAGTTCTTAGAGACTCCTGAAGTGTTTTAGTGGCGCAGATCAGCAGTAGATATATTCTCATTACGATATGTCTCGGTTTCTGAACCTCCCATACATAAGAAGATTTCCACAAAAGCCTAACAATTTTCTGTATTTGCACAGACCTTCGTGAAGACTGCAATAATTCACATAAGTAAAACGAACTGATGTGAGTAAACTGTAAATTTTGTATAGGCATGGCTAAATCTAACTTCACGGAATGTATGCACGAACCGAAAACTTGAATAACTTGAAGAAGATACCTCGTATCACGCCGTGTAATATAAGCTGTAACTGGTAATTTATATGAATACCACTTGTGAAAGGTTTTAACATGTTCAATAAAACTCTCCTTGTAAATAGTTACATAAGTAAGATATTGTTCATCGTACCATCCATTAAAAAAAATGGTTGTTTCGTCAACATTTTTTAGAAGATTCTAGTGCTTGAAGAATAGAATATACTTAAAAGGGCGTACACTGTTGAAGGAATGATTTCCACTCTACAAAACGCTTACTTGTAAATAAAGATCGATTTAGAAAAACATTTCAAAAGGAAAATTAACGATGAAAACGTAACATGACGTTTCGACGACCTCATGTCATTATTGTCGAATGTGGATACATTAACTTAATTGACACCACATATATACAGAAATAGGTGTGTATGTGAATGATAAGAATGTGAATAATGAAACTCTTTGTGTGAACACTAGACTCTCGCGATATTATTTCATAATTCACATTCTTGTCATTCACATACACACTTATTTCTGTATATATGTAGTCTCAATTAAGTTCATGATGTATCCACATTCGACAATGATGACATGAGGTCGTCGAAACGTCATGTAACGTTTTTATCGTTAATTTTCCTTTTGAAATACTTGTAAATAAGCAAAGCAATATAAATTCAACCAAAAACTTGTAAATAAACCTGTTGTGACCTGTAACACGACTTAGCCGACGTAGATTTGAGAAACTTTGCTATAATTAACCGTTCTTTGCGACTCTGAATGCAAACTATCTCAAACACATTGAACGGATTTCAAAACTGTTCTTTGCTCGAATTTACGTTTGAAATATTGTTAATATTTCTGAAACTCCAGTTAGGATGAGGAATGTTATACTCGGACTTCCTTTATAAAAACGAATAAAATATTGTAACGTAGCACTGTAATTTGCCGCTGTCGTCTGTCTTTCACCCAAGTGTCAGCCAAATTAACCGATTGGTTTGAAAATTTGAATGAAAATCTTGTTCCACTACCCACCTGCACTTCCTTCCACCTAATCCTATGATCCTAAACGTTTTCCACAAATCTTTTCCCACCGAAAGGAAGCCCAGGAAATGCCCAGCAAGAAGGAAAAGGAAGCGAGGCAAGAAAATCGAAAGAAAAGGGGAGGAGAGAAACCGAAAGGTAGAAGGAGAGGGGGTGATGAAACTTTTCAACCCTAAATCTCGAAATTTTGCTTTCTGCGCATGCCACTCCACCAGCAAACAGAGTTTTGAGCACTTTTGGTTCTTTTTGGCTAGAATCTGAGAATCTGGCCAGAAAACGGCTCGACGAGCTTCAAAAAGTGTTTTTCGGCAAAATGTTCGGGAGTCAATGGGTTAATAGTAATTTAGATATCACTAGAACGTCTTGTTAATAAGCCCCTACACTATTTCTGTCTGTTAGGCCCTATCCGCACTAGCAAAAAAACTTATTTAGTTTGGACAAATTTTCTGTCATCACCAATGATTTACAAGTGCGGATGGTTTGTCACGACCGAACAAATTTTGGACGAAGCGGACAAATCTTCAAACGCACCGCCGACAAAATTTGTCCAAGGTAAAAACCGGACAAAATCGTTTAAATAAACAACATTGTGTTAAACTTGTCAGTCATTTGTCATAAAAGTTATACAAACCAAGCGCGAGTACTTTTCTGCAGCAACGCAGTCATGCAATCTTGTATTTTCACGTGTTAACAGCAGGTACATCAAGGTACATCGGTTCATTTGCAGTTGTTTTCTGAAATAATCCTCGGGAATCGTTCGGTCTTGGAAACTTCCTAAAGTGCGGGTTGGTTGGACGTGTCTTCTACAGTATTGAATTGTCAACAAGGCCACATTATTTCGAAGACATTGATGCCTTAAGACTGCCTTATTGGTAACCACGCTATCGCCTCTGTAATCTGAGCGAGATTTAAAAGAAAGAGGCATGCAACAAGTTATTTCACGGCTTTGACCTTTTGAAGGCGGATACATGGACAAGACAAAAATTGTTACGACAAAATTTGTCCCCGGATTTTGTCGCAGACAATTGGCATTTTATCTGCTAGCAGACTGTCCAACCTTCGAGGTATGTAAAATCGGGAGAATTTTTCTATCGCTGAAGGTGCGAGCCGCTAGGAAGGTCTGTGTCTTTAAGGCTCGGAAACACCATTTCTAGCGTATTTCTAGCGTTAAACAATACAGTCTCGATTTTATGTTATTTCTTGCCGTTTTTTATTTTATTTTATCAGGATAAAATAAGTATGCTCTATTTTGTGTCGTTGTAATGTAACTATGATGACATTTGTACAAAAATATCAGAACGGATGTCAAAATCGGGATTTTTCCTATCCCGATCGCATGATGATCGGGATTCGGGATTTTCAATCACAATTGGGGTAATCCCGACGATATCGGGATGGTTGGACAGTCTGCGCTAGTGCGAATAGGCCGTTAGAGCTTTCGTTATCTCTAGTCTACTGTTTTTAATTAAAAGTCATCAGATACTGTACACTGTTTCAAAACAACACGCAATATTTTGGCTTCAAATTTAAGCTCCTCAAATTTGAATCTCTCCCTTTATATTCTCGGAAACTGCATTGTTTTTTTTTTAATTCACTCCTTCGTTCTGCTCAAATGATCTCACAATTTGTTTGGCTACCTCTTATTTGTTAGGTTCAGCACGAGCGAGTGGGAGGGGCGGAGGGGTTCTTCGCGAAACACGGCGGCAAGGCAATTTCAGGGAAACACGATAAATACTCAACGATTATAACGAATTCGGGATCATATATCCCAAACTATATTTCATAAGCGGTAGAATATCTCGATGCTATGATCTGCAATCAACTTTCACATAAGACTGAAGAAGGCTGGATTTAAATTTTGCTGGATCTTACTGACTACAGGCGATGCATGCTTGAAACTGAGTGCACCGCCGTGTTTTCGTTTCCTTTTGTTCTGGATGTTTTTCGTCAGTGGTTTGGTTTTAATTTGGTTTGGTTATGTTCTCGCTTGTTTTCGTTTACCTCTTCTTGCTGTGCGCTGAAAAAATCCCGAATATCCACAGTGGAGGCTGAATTCTGTGAACCGTAGGTATCAAAACGGAAATATGAATCTGAAACTGAGCCTGTGCAGAGTGGCAGGAATTCAAGTCCGAGTGAGCCATGTATTGTAAGACAAAAGTCGAAGGTGACGCCCGTTTCTCTCGAAAGCCCCAGTAAGAGCTGGTCCCAATACGAATGCTTGTCAAAATCGTTTAAGCCTTAGTGGTGACTACAGGTCCATCATTCTATCTGTGTGAGACGAGCAAATAACGTCGTTGTTATGCTATTTGATCTCGTACATTTTCCCAACAGTTAATGTCTGTTGCACAAGCTACAGCTAAGGAGGCTTAATGAGCACCTTGAGAAGTAAAAGGCAAACTGCAATTGCAAGAAGGCAGGGCAGCTTTATTTAACAGATGTTTTGTAAGCTTCACTGAATGCTTCCCGCATTGGATGCTATCCTTGGCCACAGGTCGGCACACTCCTCAGCCACAGAAACAGTGATAGCAGAGCCTGTCAAGAACGAAGCAACACATTACCTTATGCATATGTGAGTGATCATCGCAGTTTTGAACACTACTTCAGCAGTAGTGAAAACAAAGCCACAACTGCTTAAGTAGTGTTCAAATCATTTGATAATTGATCCGCAGTTCAAGTATGGTTTTCATATATTCATAGTCATCATTACTTACATGGACAGACAGTATACTTGGCTTGCATCCTCCCACCCCTCCCACAGAGCAATTGAAATTACAAAGGGGTGGTGGGGCAGGATAGTATCAAGACAAGAAACTGAGGTAAAAGTACAGATTACAGAAAGTAGGAAGGGTGGGGGTGGAAACCAAAAACAACCTTCATGTCATCACCCTCCCTCACTAGCACAATTTAGTGTCAAATATGCAACCTCGTTCCCAGGGTCTCTCCTCTTCCCGCCCCCTGGAGCAAGAGAAAAGAGACCCTGGTTGGGTCTGGTCACGTGTGTCTGAGACAATTGAAGACGTTAGGGAGGTGTCCTTATAACTCAATATTTTGTTGCCGTTTCTTTTGTCACAATCCAAGCGAGGCTCTCTTGTGCTGTACTCGCTGACAACTTTATGCAGTCAAAACAAACTTTCTGCCGGTCACCTGGGTTCCGAGAAAGTCATCGGTTTCAAAACAACCAGGGTAAACAACTTAATAAATAAAAACAAAAATGCATTTGTTTTGTTGTGCCCTCGCGAAAACAATTTTTCGACGGGCCTATTCTACTGAACACGTACGCGCTTTAAGCCTGACAAGGACGGACGTACTGAGGGCAAGTAAAAAATAACATCTGTGCAGAATTGAGGCACGTAGATTGGTGAAAAGTTCCATAAAAAGAAATTAATTTTATCAACTGAAAGTTATGATTGGCGGGAATATGTTTTCATCAATGATTGACGTGCTGCAAATCGTGAGAAAGAACCAACTGAACCTTCAGCATAAATAAAACAACGTTGGCCTTAAACGGAGAGACAACAGCAGGACTATCAGAAAGTGAAAATGAACTTAACGACAAATGGATCGAGCTGCTCCATCTTGTTTAACACTACTGCAGCAAAAATTGCGGGAACCGTTGCTTTCTGCCTGATCTTTGTTGTTTCGCTGGTCGGGAATTCCTTTATAGGAATACCTGTCTACAAAACGCAAACCTTGAGGAAACCAATAAATTATTTCATCGTCAACATGGCCATTGTTTAACCCTACTGCAGCAAAAATTGGGCAAACCGTTGCTTACTGCCTGATCTTTGTTGTTTCACTGGTCGGAAGTTCCTTGATAGGAATAGTTGTTTACAAAACGCAAACCTTGAGGAAACCGATAAATTATTTCATTACCAACATGGCCCTGTCCGACCTGCTGTATCCTATATTCCTGTTTCCGTGGCGTCTAAGTCAGTTGTACTCTAACAACTCCTGGCATATCAGTGGTCCTCTTGGTCAGGCTTTGTGCAGGCTGTGGTATATCCTCTTCGCACCCCACTCATCAGTTCAAAGCTGTGTCCCTACGTCGTTCTCGCCACCTGGATCGTCGCTATGGCATTCAGCTCTCCATATCTCTTCACCTTCAAACTTTTTGAACATGAAGGAGAACTGTTTTGTCGCTGGCATTGGAATGAAGTGTTCGGAGAGTCCTCCTCTCGTCCACATTACCTCCTAGCAGGCTCTGTTGTGTATTTTTACATCCCTCTCGCCTTGTTGGTCGTACTTTATTCCGTCATCCTTATCAAACTAAAGAAGATTCCAGGTGAACAATCAGCCAGCTCTGAACAACAACGAGCGAAAAGAAACAGAAACGTGATGAAGATGACCATTGCTATCGTGTTGGGGTTTGCACTGTGCTGGGTACAGGCGAGTATTATCGTGTTGCTACTTTTCTTTGAGAGTGACATTTCTTTAGCTTGTAGCTTCTTAATCTATTCTCAAATTGCCTCGTTTATGGCCTTCTCAAATTGTGCCATCAATCTATGGATCTGTTTTATTTTCAGTGGTAATTATAAAAGAGCTCTTAACAGACTCCTGGAGTGTTCTATGCAGTGGTGCATCTTTAATCTTTAATCTTTAATGAGTTTACTCCTGAAACAGCAATAACTATACTAGGAGTTTAAAAGTAAAATATACGTACGAATAAAATTAAATATAAAAAATTATGAATAAATAAAGAAGTAAAACAAGTATAAAAATGGTAAAATAGGGAAATAGTACAATTATGTATACATATAAATAGCATTATTCAAGCGATTTAATGGCTGCAAGAGCAACACACTTAAAATTATTTTTATTTACATCATCATTAATGGGTAGATTGTTCCATGTTGTTATCGTCCTTGGATAAAAGGAATACTTATAAACATTATTTAAAACACTAATTTGCTTAAAAGGACGACTGTTCGGTAACCTAGTAGCTCTTTTAATTTCCTGCACCTCGGGAGGAAAGCTAATTCCAACATGTCCCATTAAGATCTTATAGAACATGCTAGCTTGGAAGAAGAGTCGACGAGCTTCAAGAAAATCCCAACCAAGTTGTTCAATCATTGGAGTGATATGACTAATGCGAGAGTAATCGCTAAGTACAAATCCTGCTGCACGATGTCGAACCATCTCAAGTTGCAAATCAACAATAGGTCTTAAAAATTCTCACTGTGATATGTCATGTGGTTGTGAGATTTTTGATATGTCTGTTGTTTGGTCGAATTTGCGGTTGAAATATTGTTGGTATTTGCGAAACTCCAGTTAGGATGAGGAATGTTATACTCGAACTTCCTTTATAAAAACGAATAAAATATTGTAACGTAGCACTGTAATAAATGGTTCTCTTCTGCCTTTCGCCCAAGTTTCAAAGAAATGATAATAATTTTGATAGTTTACCGCTCAGAATATCTTGTTTATAAACCCCACTCTCTTTCCGTCTGTTAGCTCTTCCGTTAATTCTACTGTTTTAAAAGGTATCAGATGCCATACACTATTTTAAAAGAAAACGAGATCTATCGGCCCCAAATTGAAGCTCTTCAAATTTAAATCTCTCAAATCATAAGTCTGAGTGAGTCATGGGAAGTCAAATCCTCTCTATATTTTCGGAAACTGCATTGGGTTTTTATGAATTAACCCCTTCATACGTTTTCCCCGAATGATCTCATAGTAGTTGTTTGGCGCCCTGTTACCAGGTTTAACTCATTTGTCACGTTGGCGGGCGAAACAAATATTAATAAGCATCGAACATTTAACATTTTAAGACGAGCAATGTTTTGGAGCTGAATTCGACTGCGTTCGTGGTCACCAGACCGTCATATATACAGTCTGGTGAGAACAAATTTCTCTCACGAGCGGAGCGAACTATATATCAAGGGCATTATTTGAATCGGATACCTAAAAAATCAATGTTATCTGGTAAGCTGAAGGCACTTTTAGGGCACTAAGGCCACAAGGTAGCGGGTATTACCCCTTAAATCTGCCAAATCAAACATTGAGCCCAAGCATTAGCAGCCATGGACAGTTGTTTTGGCCTTGTTAGGCCTTATCAGGATGGCATAGCCAATGCTCAGGCTCAAGTCCCACATATCATGAATAAAACAAATAGTGAAAATGTAAAGCTTGTGGGATGTGGCTGGAGTGACAAGGATACCTCACAAATCAGTAATGTGATCTGGTAAGCCTTAGTGCTTAAAGAATGGCTTCAGCTTACCAGATCACATTAATTTCTGAGGTATCCTTGTCACTCCACAAGCTTTAAATTTTCACTTTATCATTTGAAATGTCTAGCAAAACGTGTTGAAAACTTTTTCTCGAAAGGAGGGGGACGGAATACATTCTTAAAGAAACATTGCTACAGTGATGCATTTGCAGACAAACAAAAAAAATACCCAACGGTTCAATTTACTCACATGCATTCATAAAGATACCGGTAGTTAAATTAGGGAAAACATTACTTTGATAGGTCTCGCTCTTAATTTGGCGGGTGAAACAAAATTACTCTGAAACGGCGAACAGTTGACTCTTTAAGAGAAGCAAATTTTTGGTGGCGTAGCTCTTGCGTTTTGTGTAATGACTGACTTCCTTATCATTAGATCGCCAAACATTTGAAATATGTGTTATTTGACGGGATAATTTTTTTCTTACCTGTGCGTGAACAACAAACTGAAGAAAACATCATGTAAAACTTCTGAAAAAGGTGTTGGGAATTTTTTTCTATTTTGGAGTAAGGATGGGGAGGTGTGAAGTGCGGATGTGGGTGGGAGTGTGTGGCGGGGAGGGGGAGGGGAACCGTTCTTCAGCCGCGTTTTTTTTTTTCTTTTTTTTTTGTCAGGCCTTGTGCAGATTGGTTCCCTTCTTCGGAGATTTCTACACTTATGTGTCTATTCAAAGCCTGGTTCTGGTTGCAGTGGATCGATTTGGAGCTGTGGTATTTCCCCTGCGCTCCCCACTCATCAGTGCAACGCTGTGTCACTACTTCAGTCATTATCGCCACCTGGATCGTCGCTGTGGCAGACTTCTCTCCACATTTCGTCACCTTCAAACTTGTTAAAATTGAAGGACAACTGTTTCAGAGTCGCATCCTTTGGAATGAAGTTTTCGAAGAGTCCATCTTTTTATTTAGATTTCGTCCTAGCTAGTAACGATGCTATTTTTTCACATCCCTCTCATCTGGCTGAACATACGTTACTACATCACCCTTATCAAGCTCAAGTTCCGGATGATTCCTCCCAAAAAGGGTCACAGAACACTTACAGTTTACCACTAATGGGAGGAAAGTGTAGCTAGAAGTTGGAGAACGAAGTTCTTTCTTTGGAAAAATCCGTTTGTTATGTTTACCCATGCATGTTTTTAAGCGGATGTGTTTTTTCAAGTGGTGGAAACCTCTACAACGACAGTTGAATTAAATAAATTTTAAATTTTAGCTTTGTACATTTGGTTTAATTGTTGTTACTTTTGTTCAGGACTGAAAATCGTATTTATCTCTCGACTGGATGTAAATAATAATCATCTACACTCGTTTTGGACGCAAATAGAAAGTAAGCTTAAGCTTAGTTGAACTGTTTTTTCGTTTGCTTTGCGAGCGAACGAGTGATTTTACTCTTCTTGGCTGACTGTTTTACGACGTGCCTCAGCAATGTTAAGAAACTTTTGCCCTTATGTTATTAATACGTAATTGGAATGAGTCGTCGTAAGCCACTTGTGTTTTCAGAAGTTGCTGAAAATTGCCCTCGTCGCTGCGTGACTCGGACAATTTCAGCAACTTCTGAAAATACGCTTGACATTAATCCTTATTTTTTAATGCTGTTATTTGTGGTGTTACTTGCAGAAACATCTTCCAAATACATTGAGGCTAACCGCTCGGTTTCATACTCATTTTTTAGGTCGTGCAAGACAACTGAGTGAAAATAAAAGCCGAGGGGAAAATTCAGATTTTCATTTGGGTCCATGCATGGAGTGACACCGTAGCTGCCCTCTCATAAAGCACGCTGTTTTAACCAATCGGAGCTCGCGTTATATCGAGACTTTTTTAAAAAACTATTTAGCTTTTGGCTGTCAGTCTACAACCTTCGATAAATAAAAAATGAAAAATATAAATAGTAAAACGAACAACGAAGGAAGAAAATTGCATGTATGATTTAAGTCAGCAACATGTTTACTTTAAGAATAGAGTACTGATTGGGTAGCACCCTTGCCGGAGATATTGAAAGCATTATTCACAAGCATGAGAAAAACCAAATTTACTTCTTAATTCATAAAAGTCACTATTTACGAATTCTTTGTCGTACTAGGGTAAACAACTTACTGAATAAAACCAAAACTATATTTTTTGATTGCGTAGTCGCGAGAACAATTTTTTTTTATCCTTCGACAAGCCTATTCAACTGAACACCCGCTTCAAGCTTGACAAGGACTGACGTACTGAGGGCAATAGCAATACATCTGTGCAGAACTGGGGCACGTGGATTGGTTATAATTTCCATGAAAATTCATAATAATCGTGCAAATCCCTTTCTTTTCAGCACAGCTTGGACACAAAACACACGCAACGTTATTTGGAGAGTCTTCATTGGCCCATAGATTCGACGATTATCGATGCAAAAAGTGGCACCTCTACAGTGAATACTGAACAGTGTCCTTTATGGATGGACCATTAGAAATAACCGGAGGTGGGGTGACATTTCCCCCAAAAAATTTCCTGCAAGGGAAACTTGTCAAAAAATAAAATCCTGCGAGCGGTGATACGTGAAAAAAAAAAATTCTTGCACAGGAAGCGAGATGCATAGCACTTACGGTTATTAAAAGTATGGGATAATGGCGAAAAGGCAACATAAAACAATGACTAAAGAGAATTGAAATTTTTTTC
>JAEMWC010000252.1:40000-85000 GCA_016490735.1 Pachyseris speciosa | reverse complement strand
AGGAAGATCAAGATGGCGATGGCATGAATGGCTATTTGGGAACCACAAAGGTTAAGTTTACATCGACACCCATTTCGACTAGTGACCAGGCAACATTTAAGATTGCTTCACTTAGTACTGTGTCACCTACAACAGTGCAAGGTTCAGCTCTTGTGAGTACCACTTCAACGCTAACGTCTGAGGCTATGCCCAGTACAAGTAGCAGTGCTCAAAAAGCCGCTCCGATGAACCCAGATGCGAAGCCTTTTGTTTCAAGGAACATTCGCACCGCAGAGGAAGAGTATGGGGTACCTACTGCCACTATGCAAATCCGAGGAGACAAGCAAAAGGTTACAGATACATCTGGAAGGGATTCAAGTTGTGTTGAAAATGCAGTTACATATCAAGACTTTCTGAGTGTCCAGAGGAAACAAGTAGAGCTGTCAGAAATGATTGTCACTCAACAAGCACAAGGTCTCTTACCTACCCACAAGCCACCTGTGTTTTCTGGAGATGTTATGGCATATCCAGCATTCATAGCAGCCTTTGAGACTCTCATAGAATCTAAAGTTGATAATTCTATTGAGTGCCTTTACTTCTTGGATCAGTACACTAGTGGTAAGGCAAAGGAATTGATCCAGGGCTGCATACAAATGAAGAATGGAGATTCTTACAGAGAGGTTAGACGTCTTCTGAAGAAGCACTTTGGTGACCCTTACAAGATTGCAAGTGCTTACATCTCTAAAATAACAAGTTGGCCTGCTGTGAAACCAAACGATGGAACAAGGTTACATGAGTTTTCCATTGCTCTTGAGCAAGCAAATAATGCTATGACCGGGATAGAATACATGAATGATCTGAATACAGCCAACGTTCTGCTTCAGCTATGGGAGAAGCTGCCAAGATATATTCGAAGCAAATGGACCGAAAGAGCCAGCAGAATTAAAAGTGGCAAGGCAAGGATGGCTAGCTTTAGTGATTTCTGCCAGTTTGTATCAGAGCAAGCTGACCTGGCGACAGACCCAGTCTACTCAGAACAAGAAATCAGACCAAAGGATACAGCTGAGAAGTATCGCAGGCTGGGAGAACGAAGATCCAAGAGAGATAAAGGTTCAAGCTTCGCGACAACTGAAAACTGATGGCAGAGCAGGAAACTCACGCCTCCCCAGCTGCACTTTGTGTTCCAAAAAACACGACCTTGATGAGTGTGCTGAGTTCCTCAAGAAACCCTTGAATGAACGCAGAGACTTTGTCAAGGAGAAAGGTTTATGCTTTGGGTGTTACAGTTCTGACCACATCGCCAAAGTTTGCAAGAGTAGGAAATCCTGCCAGACCTGCAGCAAGAAACACCCGACATCACTACACGATTACGAGTGGAAAAGGGAACAACGGAGGACCCAGAGTGGTGGACAGAACAACTTGGAGAATGCCGAAAGCAAGAGTGAAGGTCAAGCTGTTAATGTCCACTCCGCCATTTGCAATGTTACCGAGGCTGGTGATACTCCGATAAATATTTTTTTTATTTAATTTATAATCAATTACATAATTTCACAACATTACGATGCACTAAGTTACGGTACATAACATTAAAAAAAAAACATTACATTACATTACATTACCTTTCCATTTTTAAACGATTGCTAAAAAAAGAAAAGCAAACAGTTGATGATGAAATGAAAGAGAAAAAAAAGGAAAGATGCGCATGGTTTTGCCAATGTGGTATTAATTAACTGTTGGATTTCGGTGTATCGTAATGTGAGAGGAAGAGAGAGAAATTTTCTATTTTGGGGGAAGTATTACGTATTTTGCATACCCAGAGAAAAAAACCGGCGATCAAAAAGTAGAAGTCTACTCTCTTGTTCTTGTTTGGATTCAATCCTAATACTAGATATGCCGTTAGATTAATAGTATTTGAAAGCTCTCCACGATTAACTGCCCATTGCTTAAAATCTTGCCAGAAAAGAGTGGATATGTTACAAGTCCAGAAGAGGTGAATCAGAGACTCCGTATCATTTTGACAAAAAGTGCACTGCTCATTATCCTGTAGGTTTATTTTTGTTAAAAAACTATTAGTCGCTAATCTCCTGTGTAGTAGCTTAAATTGGAAGACAATTAGTTTTGAGATCCTTGTACACAGAAAAGATGATCGGTACACTGTGTCCCAATCAATGTTTTCTTGGGTTTCGAGTTTGCAGTCCGCGACCCATTTTCTTTGAGCTTCGATCGGTTTTTTCTGATTTTTGCCAACGAGAATTTTATATGATAGTCTGTTTGGTTGTCTTGTCTTTAAAAAAGTATCAGTGAAAGTTTCGTAGTTGGTGGTAACACTGTGTAGGGTTTCTTTGTTGCTTTTCCAAAAGGCTTTAATCGCTGATATCACTCCTTGGAAAGTAAGAAAATTTGTTTTGATATTGAAACGTTCTGTAAAGTCTAAAAAAGATAAAAAATTCCTCGTATCTTTCATCAGATGACCCACGTTTCTAACTCCTTTTGAAGACCATGATCTATAGTGTATGGGTTTGTTTCCGACTCGGATAAGAGAGTTTTGCCAGAGATTTTGCGCTTTTAGCTGCTCAATGGAGAAAATGTTAGCCTCATATTTAATGTCCGTCCAGATTCGTAGTATTTCTGAAAGAAAGGTATCCGATATTTTGAAGTATTTTGATAAATCTTCTTTGCTAAGGTTGCCTCGAAAAATTTCCTCACCACCAAAACGTTGTAATTTAAGATCAAAAAAAAGTTTCCATTTTCCATGATTTTCTGAGTCTAAATATTTTGTTATCCAACTTGACTTGAGAGCTTTGTTGAATAGTTTAATGTCAATCATTCTTAGCCCTCCATTGCTGTAGTCGCTAATCATAATATCGCGATTTATTTTGTCACCTTTACCATCCCATAAAAAGTTGAAGAACATACTATTTATCTCTTCTATAGCGCTGTGGTTTGTTGGCAAAGGTGACAAAACATAAACAAGTTGGGAGGCAATAAGGCTTTTAAGTACGGCAATTTTACCCAGTAAGGTTAGACGGCGCAATTCCCAGCAGCTTAAGCTATTTCTTACCTTAGTTAGTTTTTCGCTATAGTTAGCCTTTATAGTAGTTTCGGGGTTGGTCGACAGCCATATCCCTAAAATTCTAACTTTGTCTTTCACCCATTTAAAACCTTTTTTCCGGGTTGAGATTTTCTTCCTTTCCAATGTTTGCACCGACCCACAGAGCCTCCGTTTTCCTGTTGTTTAAACGGAGACCAGAAGTTTCGCTAAAAAGGTTCAATATCTGTAGGGCAGTTGTGAAGGAGACACTCGAACCGTCCAAAATAAATGTAGTGTCATCTGCGTATTGGCTAATTTTGATTTCTTGTCCTTCAATTGTTATACCCTTGATATTTTTATTTTTCCTCACTGTTTCAGCTAGTATTTCGACGCAAATAATGAAGAGGTACGGCGAAAGGGGGCACCCTTGTCTAACCCCCCTTTCAAGTTTAAAGAAATCACTAGACCAACCGTTGTTTAAGATGCAGCTTTCTGTATTGTGGCAAAAGAGTTTAATCCACTGAATAGCAGATGGACCGAAATTATAATGATGTAGGGTTTTATTTAAGAAGGACCACTCTACTGTGTCAAAAGCTTTTTCAAAGTCGAGAAAAAGTAGAAGACCAGGAATGTTTTTTGTGGCCGTATACTTTATAATACTATGGATAAGACGAATGTTTTCTCCAATGAATCTACCTTTTACAAAACCAGTTTGATCAATGTCAATAAGGTTTGGGAGAACCTGTTTGAAACGGTTAGCAATCGCCTTGGCTGCTATTTTATAATCGCTATTTAGTAAAGATATCGGACGCCAGTTTTTGATAAGGCAGGGATCAGCATCTTTCTTTGGTATTAGTTTGATGATACCTCGTCTTTGAGTCACTGACAGCTGTCCTGTTTGATAGGCATGGTTTAAAGACTTTAAGAAGAGGTCAGCGATGTCGTTCCAAAAGACTTTGTAAAATTCTGCTGGCAGTCCGTCAGAGCCAGGAGTCTTGTTACATTCCATATTTTTAAGTGCTTCAAGACATTCTGTTTTGGTTAGTAGCCCTTCGCAACTATCCTGTTCTGTCTGGTTTAATTTTTTCTCCATTTGCGTTTTAAAAAAAAACGTTATCGGCTCTTTCATTTTGAGAGTCATTGTTAGAGCTGTAAAGAGTTTTATAGAAAGTCTTACATTCACTTAAAATTTTTTTCCTTCGCGTTATTGGATTCGATAAAACATTGCAGGTTATTGATTTCTTTCTCAAGCTCTTCTTCACGTCGTGATATTTTTGCTTTTTTTATAGTTGAGTATCGTAGAGACTGTTTTCTTATATTTAGCTTTACCATCTCCCACATAAGAGCATCATTGACGAAGCTATCATTTTGGTATTCTTCCTGTGTGTCTTTAATTACAGCTCGTATTTGGTTTATATAATCCATTTCTGTTAGGAGCGAAGTGTTGAGTTTCCAGAAACCAGGGCCTCTCATATTCGAGTGGGTAGCGACTGTGATTTCTATTAGGGAGTGATCTGTTTTATATCCAATTGATATATTAGCGGACGTAATGTTGCACATTAGGCTTTGAGTAACAAGGAAAAAGTCTAAACGGCAGTGGATGTCTGGCCGTTTGCGCCGCCAAGTATATCTGCGCACGTCCGGATTCAATATTCTCCATGCATCTAGTAGATCGAATTGAACGCAGAAATCGTTTAGTGTTTTCACTGATTCCGCATGTGTTTTAGCGAGACCGCCTTTTTTATCAATGTCTAGGTCCAAAACCAGGTTGAAATCTCCTCCGATTACTAACTCGTCACATTTAAAATCATTTAAATGATCAAAGAAATTCAGAAAGAAACTTGGATCATCGTCATTAGGTGCATAGAGCACAGCCATCGTCAGGGATTTGTTATCTGTTATAATGTCGCAGATGATAAATCTTCCATTAGAGTCCGAGTATGTTCGTTGGAGTTGGAGGTTGAAATTATTATTGAATAAAATAGCGACTCCTCTTCTAGCGCTGGTACAACAGCTAAAAAGAGTTTTATATCCCCATTCGGCAGACCATACAGGAATTGCGTTTTCCGAGCAGTGCACTTCTTGAAGCATGTAAACTGAATAGTTTTTCTTTCTTAGTCAATTAAACATTTCCCGTCTTTTTAACCGGTCGCCAAGACCCCTCACATTAAGGGAACATACTTTTAGATCCATTAAAAGAAAAGAAGAAAGTTTTCTATTGGAAAAACCATGGCATAAGAGCATACTAGAGTTATCGTAGTTATTACAACCAAGCGCGATGTTTGTAGTTTTGAACAGGCGAAATACATATAACAAAGTGTGAAATACAACACATAAAAATAACTCATTGTTGATTTGAGTCCCAGCAGGATTGGTTGCTAGTGTGAATGAATCGAGCTCGTTTGCCATTTAGTAGAAATTTGCATACGATAGATTATTTCTAGTTAAGAACAAAGCAATAGCGTAAGGGAAATATTAAGAAAAATAAAGTTATGTTAAGTAGTCTGGGATATTTCTGTATCATATTTTTCATTATTAATGAAGAGATAGCGTCCAACAACTTTTGCGTTCGAAAGTCCCTCCTTTTCTCTAGCCTTCAGCATCGCTTTTATCAAAACTTTCCTTTCCTCCTGAATCGCTTTTGCAAAATCTTCAGTTATATATGCATCTGGATAGTTTTGCAAGTGCTTAATCTTACCTCTATGTTGCCAGATTAAATTTCTATCTTCACGGCTAATAAAACGGGCGATAATAGGCCTACATCTGTTTTCGATTTTCCTGCCTACTCTTTGGACAGCGTGAAATTTTATCCCTGATGTGTCGATGCCCACATCGTTCTGGATAACCTTGTAAATCAAGGACTTGCAATCCTCATCCTCCTCCTCTCTTAAATTGTTGAAGCGTAAATTTTCTCGGCGAGTGTACTGTTCGAGCTTGATGTTCTTTTCTATTTCAGCATTCAGTTGAACTTCTAGAGCAGCAATTTTCTTGTTCAGCTCTTCAAGACCCCCCTTCACTTCTGTCATATTTGTCTCTGCCTTCTCCTTCAGAGTGTCGACTTCGTCTTGCGTGAAGGTTATGCTTTGCTTTATTGATTGGATTTCGTGCTTCATTTCGACAATTTCATGTTTGATTTCTTGACGTAGTTTCTCGATTTCCGCGCGGACACTGTCGAAGCCGGCTTCCATAGTTTTTATTAAGGCGTCGATGGAACCTTCGGCTTTGGTGTCTTCGCTGGCCGCCATGTCTGAGTCGCTGTGTTTCTTTCGCTTTTTCCTGTTTCCCATACAAATAAACTAGCTAAAGAAGTTCCAAGCGTTAGCCAGTGAGGCAATTTGTGATTTTAGCTGTCAGTGGCTATCGAAAGCATTTAAATTGGTTCAGAAGCTTGGCAGAGAGCTCACTTTTAGCGGAGCGTTAGAAGAGACGTCTACACGCCATGCAGCCAGGCCCAGTTTGGCTGTACCACAAGGACAATCCCGATATGAAGGTGCGTGTCTACGCTCTGCTTGACAACGCCAGTGGCGGGACATTTGTTAAAGAAGATTCATTGCGAAGGCTTGGCATTGAAGGCATTGACACCAAACTTGTGCTCACCACGATGCATGGCACACAAGAAATTGATACCAAGGCAGTTGATGGTTTGGTGGCTTCCCATTTCCAAGAGCCTGATACGTGCATATTCCTGCCTACGACTTATGTCAGACAGCAAATTCCAGCTGATCGTGATGAAATTCCGAGACCCGAAAGCCGAATGGAGACTTAAGTCAGGAACCTCAAGAATATTGTATGACGGTCCATCTGTTTGGCGCGGGCTCATCTCCAGGTTGTTCAAACTTTGCCTTGAGACGCGCAGCTGAAGACGGAGAAGAAGACTATGGTGTGAGAGCCGCGGAAACCCTGAAGAAGAATTTCTACGTTGACGATGTGTTGAAATCGGTTCCCACCGAAGATGAAGCCATAGAACTAATACAAGATGTTAAGAAGATGTGTGCGAACGGAGGGTTTAACTTGACGAAATTTGTTAGTAACAGTCGAAAGGTGATGATGTCAGTACCGCCTGAAGATAGAGCAAAGGAAGTCAAGGATCTGGATTTAGGTCAAGACAAGTTACCAATCGAGAGGGCCCTAGGCGTACAATGGTGCATTGAGTCAGACACCTTTAAGTTCAGGATAGAATTAAAGGATAAGCCCTGCACCCGTAGAGGAATACTCGCAACCATTAGTTCAATTTTCGATCCGATTGGGCTTATTGCACCAGTTGTGCTTATTGGAAAGCAGATACTCCAAGAGATCTGTCATGAGAAAGGCTGGGATGAGCCAATAGAAGGAGAAGTTCTCGCCAGGTGGGAAAGGTGGAGAAGTCAGTTACCAATTCTACAGCAACTTGACATTCCAAGAAGCTTCAAACCTCCCAGCTTTGGAAGAATTGTTACAGCTCAGCTGCACAGTATGTCTGACGCATCACAAGTTGGATATGGTCAATGCTCCTATCTCAGACTTGTCGATGGAAGCAACAGGATACATTGTTCCCTCATAATGGGTAAAGCGCGTGTGGCACCAAGGAAGGCAGTGAGCATTCCAAGGCTTGAACTCGCTGCAGCTGCTGTTTCAGTGAGGGTTGCAAGCATGGTGAAGGAAGAGTTGGATTATAAGGAACTGCAATAATTTTATTGGACGGACAGCAAGGTTGTCCTGGGTTTCATCAGTAACGAGTCTCGAAGATTCCAAGTTTATGTTGCAAACAGAGTGCAGTTTATCCATGATCATACTTCACCCTTCACGCAATGGCGGCACGTAGAGTCTAGATCCAACCTAGCAGACGAAGGTTCAAGAGGGCTGAATGCTAAAAACTTTGTGCAGAAGTCACAGTGGATTAAAGGTCCAGAATTCTTGTGGCAAACAGAAAATCATTGGCCTCAACAAGCATTGTACAAGGACGAGGTCGATCCCAGTTCCCCAGATGTCAAAGGTCACCGCCAATGCCATGGTAATCGAAGGAAGACAAAACATCTTGAACAGATTTGAAAGATTCTCTAGCTGGCAAAGGTTGAAGACTGCAATAGCGCTCTGTATGAAATACAAACAGCAGTTGAAGTTAATGATCACCAAGGCTGCCAAGAAACCTCCAGTAAATGAAACCCTTCAGGTGAACAAACTGAATCAAGGAGATAACGAAGGCTCTAGCACAGCGTCCCTTGTGGTGAGAGACCTAGAGGAAGCGGAAATGCAGATAATCAAGCTCATGCAAGCTGATGCCTTTGAAAAAGATGTTAAGGTTTTGAAGGACCTCCAAACCCAATCCAAGGATACATGTGTTCGTCGTCAGTCAGTTAAGGAGAGGAAAGGTGTTTTGAAGAAGAATAGCAGCCTTAACGAGCTTGATCCGTTCTTGGATTCCAATGGGGTACTTAGAGTCAGTGGACGGAAGAGGAAAGCTAACCTGTTAGATGACCTCAAGAATCCTTTCATTCTACCAAAGTAAGGTCACATCACAAGATCGATCATCAGCCATGCCCATGAGAAAACTAACCACAGTGGAAGGGGTCTCACTTTGAATCAGTTACGGTCAAATGGTTACTGGGTTATCAACGGAAATGCAGCGGTCAGATCCTTCATCGCAAGATGTGTCAGATATCGTTACCTTCGTGGTACGGTTGGAGAGCAGAAAATGGCTAATCTCCCAAACTCGCGCCTCGAGCCAGGACCACCGTTTTCATACTGTGGAATTGATTATTTCGGTCCTTGGTATGTTAAACAGGGCAGGAAGGAAGTTAAGAGATATGGTGCATTATTTACATGCATGAACAGTCGTGCGATCCACATTGAAGTATCACACTCCATGGAAACAGATTCGTTCTTGCAAGCACTGAGGCGCTTCATCAGCCGCAGAGGACCTGTAAGAGAAATCCGCAGCGACCAAGGCACCAACTTCATTGGGGCTGAAAATGAGTTGAAAAGAGCTCTGCAAGAAATGGATGACGAAAAGATCAAGAGACAACTCCTCAAACAGGGCACCGACTGGATCACAAACCCTGCTTCGGCAAGCAATTTTGGATGAGTATGGGAAAGGCAAATACGGTCTGTACGGAACATCATGGTAGCACTTATGAAGGAACATGGCCACTGCTTAGACGACGGGTCGTTATGCACCCTGTTGTGTGAAGTCGAAGCTGTTGTAAACGTACGCCCGCTCACTGTCGAGACCTTGAGTGATCCGCTGTCAGCGCCACCACTAACCCCTAACACACTTCTCACCGGTAAGACAAAGCTCATTCTGCCACCTCCTGGAAGATTTCAACGGGAAGATGTCTACTGTAAACGACGCTGGAGACGCGTTCAGCATATTGCAAATGAGTTCTGGAACAGATGGAGCAAGGAGTACTTGCAAAGGTTACAGACAAGGCAGAAGTGGACACGGCAGAGAAGAAATTTCGCTCAAGGTGATATTGTTCTGTTGAAGGACAACAGTGTTTGCAGAAACAAGTGGCCCATGGCTAAGGTCCTCGCTGTACATCAGGACAATCAAGGTCAAGTGAGATCGGTGACTGTCAAATCATCCAGTGGATCAGTGTTGGAGAGACCCATCAACAAGCTTGTGTTGTTACTCGAGTCATCTGACGGGAGACCGGGTTTCCCCGACGAGGAGCCAGAGGAGCCGATTGCTGAATCAGAAACATGAAACTGGAGCATTGCAGAGTTAAAGTGCTGAATCATTAAGAGAGAGAACTGTTTCGTTTAAAATGATGAACATTTTAGGGGAGCCATGTTAATGCTACCGCATTAGTTTTTGAGTATAGGTACCCTGTGCAGTAGGCGCCAGTTTTCGCTCGGACAGTAGTCGCATGTTTGCTTTTCGTGCTGGAAGTTTACTGTCCCGAGGTCGAATCTCGGCGTTTTAAAGGAGTTTATTTACCTCGGTTTGAAGACTTATTGTACGGTTATTACAGTCGTCGCACCGCAGTTACAGACCTAAGGTTACGGAAGTTGTATGGAGGTCACTGTGACAGAGTCGTGTCGACAATAAAGGTTAAAGAGTTTTGATTATAGCCGATCGTCGTAGTCCTGCAGTACAGTATCTTTGTAAACGGTTACAATAAATAATGACAATCCTGAGACTTTTGGTAGATGTATTACAGATAGCCTGCATGTATTCGAAGGATTTCACATTCACAGTTTCCCCTTGCTTTATCCTGAGGGTCTTTTTAAACAAAAGACCAACGCCACCACCACGACCTGAGGACCTGGGATTGTGGAGAAACGTGTAACCAGTAGGAGTAAGTTCTTCAATAAAACTCCGTCATTATCACCAGGTTCCAACCAGGTCTCGGTGAGTGCAAAAAGGTCAATATCTCGATCCACTGTGTAATCTTTAAGAGAGAGTTTACAAAACGCAGGCTTTGAAAATACAAGTCAACTTTTTCATTGTCAACATGGCCATGCCCGATCAGCTGTATCTTGTAGTTCTGTTCCCGTTGAGACTCATTCAGTTGTTCTCTAACTCCTGGCTTACCAGTGGTCCTCTTGGTCAGGCCTTGTGTAAGCTGACTCCCTTCTTAGCATATGTCTCCGGTGTTGTGTCTATTCAGAGCCTGCATGGTTCTGGTGGCAGTGGATCGATTTGGAGCTGTGGTGTTTCCTCTTCGCCATCCACTCATCAGTTCAAAGCTGTGCCGCTACGTCATTCTCGCCACCTGGATCATTGCTTTGGCAATCAACTCTCAATCGCCCTCAAACCTGTTGCCATGGCTCTGTCGCTATCATTGGAATGAAATCTTCAGAGAGTCCTTCTTTTTACCACGTTACGCCCTAGCAGGCTATGTTGTATTTTTTATATCCCTTGTGCCTTGTTGGCCGTATTTTTCTCCAGGATTTTTATCAAACTCAAGTCACAGAAGATTCCAGGCGAACAATCAACCAACGCTAAGCAGCAACGAGCGAAAAGAAACAGAAACGTGCTGAAGATGGCCATTGCTTTAAACTCAGTTGAATGTTAAGACTTCCTCTGTCCTCTGTGATCAAAAGTCGATCTCTTTCTTACACCACAGATAGCTCAATTATTTCACCGTCAACAGTTAAGTGCATTTCAGTCCCTGCAGGAGGAGATCTAGACAAGGCGTTTTTAAAGAGCCAAGTTAGTTAAAGTGGGCGCTCAGTTTAATCGGGTGTTTGTACAGAGGGCGCCAGCAAGGAAAGATGATTGTAAGAGAATAACATTATCCATCAATTCGTGCTGAAAGCAAGTTAGAATTCATTGCTGGACGAATTAGCCCACGGCTCCAGTTAGACCTGTTATTAGACTTAAGTTCCTTTCGGCGGCTTTTACCGATGTAAACTTCTTTTAAAAAGTGCATGGTCATCTTTCGAGCTATTTGCAGTGAGACTTTTTTTAAATATTATGAATGACAAGGATAACAAGTTAAATAGCTTGGTACCAGCGCAAAACCACTCAGCTTTTTCGCTTAGACGCAATCGGTCCTTCAAGATTCCCAAGTTTAATACGGACCGTTTTAAGAACACTTTTATGATGGCCTCCAGAATAAAGTATAATTAGTAGAAATGTTCAAACAGAATATTAGAAATTTAATATTTATTTATTTTTAATTGAAATTTTATATATTACTCATTTTCCTAATCTTAAATTGTATTTATAGTATATTATTAATTATTTTGTAAATACGCAATTCAGCCCTCGGATTCTGCTGCGCGCTATGTATCTATCTATCTCTCTATCTATCTATCTATCTATCTATCTATCTAAAATAGAGAGAAGAAAACACGGACAAAGCAGAAAAAGACGAGAAAGACATGTGTGAAAATAAAAGGATAACAGAATAAAAATAACTGTAGTTCAGCCCACCAGATAACTTTTAAAAACACATTCATGGCGTAAAATTTGGCGTAAAATCACGTAGCGTAGGCTGCGTACTCTATTTTGGACGGTTTGGCCACACTGCTTAGTAACAAGAGTTTTGTTAGAAATGCCACTCTCGCTTCACGTAGCTCATTTTCGACCCATTTTTCGGTCAAAATTTAATGTGTTTGTGTGTGTCTCTTTTATTTATTTTATTTTATTTTCATTTTTATTTTTTATTTTTTTATTTTTTTGAAAAAACAAATCTAAGATACCAAAACCCGAAGAGTGAATGGTTGAGAAATATTGACACGAGGGATTTTTAAAAGCGAAAGAGAAATGCCCAGGGAGGCACGAGCCGTAAGCGAGATCTTTCAACACACATTTCTTTACCCCCTGTATTAAATGAACTTATTTTTACTTTGGCTCGAATTCCTTTGTTTTGCCACAGGGGAATATATCTCATAACCCCGCTATTAACTGTCTGACAAGCTGGGTGTGGCGTTGATTGTTTAAAGCGAAGAGTGGGGCTAATGAACAACTAATTAAGATGCAAGGGGGTTATGTGACTTATTCCCCTTGCATATTAATACATAACCCCCTTGCATACTAACACATAACCCCTTGCTTACTAACACATGATCTCCTTGCAAATGTTACTTGGTAATGTTAAAAACAACACTACAGTTTATGAAATGAAACTGTCCATTTCCCTCTTTTTCGCTTCTTTTACAGATTCTTTTCGCAATGTAAAGTTGAATTAAATTTGTATGTCAAATATTTCAATTAAAAAACAAAACAAAGAATGGCGTGTTGAGAGAAAGTGAGATGTTATATTTGCCATTGGATTCTTGTGCCAACAAACAACTTTGCTGCATGACTTTATAATTGACGGCAATATCTTTATTCAAGTTCAAACAATTAAATCGATTGCGTCATAGATTCATGGGGTGTGGGAGGACTGTGCCACCATCCTATTGAATCTACAGCATAAATAGAGCAACACTGGCTCTCAAACAACTGAATTTGAGAAAAGCAACACAACTATCAGGAAGTCGGCAAACATGAATACAACGGTGAATGGATCGAGCTGCTCCATCTTCATTAACCCCACAGCAGCAATAATTGGGAAAATCGTTGCTTACTGCCTGATCTTTCTTGTTTCCCTGGTCGGAAATTCATTGATAGGAATAGTTGTTTACAAAACGCAAACCTTGAGGAAACCGATAAATTATTTCATCGTTAACATGGCCATGTCCGATCTGCTGTATCCTATGTTCCTGTTTCCGTGGAAGCTAAGTCAGTTGTACTCTAACTACTCCTGGCTGATCAGTGGTCCTCTTGGTGTGGCCTTGTGCAAACTGATTCCCTTCCTTGCAGATGTCTCCTTTGTTGTGTCGATTCAGAGCCTGGTTATGATAGCAGTGGATCGATTTGGACCTGTGATATTTCCCCTACGCCCTCCACTCATCAGTTCAAAGCTGTGTCCCTACTTCATTCTCGTTACCTGGATCGTCGCTATGGCTTTACATTCTCCATATCTGTTCGCCTTCAAACTTGTTGAACATGAAGGAGAACTGTTTTGTCGCTCTCATTGGAATGAAGTGTTCGGAGAGTCCTCTCCTCGACATTACTACCTGTTGTATTTCTTTACATCCCTCTCGCCTTGTTGGTCGTACTTTACTCTATCATCCTTATCAAGCTCAAATCACAGAAGATTCCAGGCGAACAATCAGCTAACGCTGAGCAAGAGCGAGCGAAAAGAAACAGAAACGTGCTGAAGATAGCCACTGCTATTGTGTTGACGTTTGCATTGTGCTGGGTATCTTGGACTATTATCGCGTTACTAGTCATGTTTGACAGTGACATTACTTCAGCTTGTAGATTCTTTATCACTTATAACATTGTCATGTTTTTATCCCGCTCAAATTGTGCCATCAATCCATGGAACTGTTTTATTTTCAGTGGTAATTATAAAAGAGCTCTTAAGAGACTCTTGAAGTGTTCTAGCGGCGCAGATCGGCAGTAGGTCTTAAAATTTCTCACTATGATATGTCTCGATTTCTGAACCTCCCAGGAACAACATGATTTCCAGCCTTTCAATTTTTGGTATTCGCACAAACTCTAGTAAAAACTGAAATATTTCAGATAAGTAAAAAGAACTGACGTGACTAGTTCGAATTCTGTGCGCACGAACCGAAAACTTGAATAACTTAGTGAAGAGATACCTGGTATGCCGTGTAATATAAGATATAACTGGTAAATATGAATACCACTTAGTGAAAGGTTTTATCATGTTCAATGAAGCTTACCTTGTTAATAGCCACCTAAGTAAGATATTGTTCATCGTCCAATGTATTCAAAATAGTCGTTGTTTCTTCGATATATTTTAAAAGACTGTTCCACTGCATGAAGAATAGAATATACTAAAAAGGCAAATAACTGTAAACAAACCTGTTGTCACCTGTAATCTGACTTAGCTGATTTGAGACACTTTGCTGAACGGTTCAGTATTAACCGTTCTTTGTGACTCTGGATGCAAACTATGCGAAACTTTCAAAAACGTTGTTTGGTCGAATTTGCGGTTGAAATATTGTTGGTATTTGCGAAACTCCAGTTAGGATGAGGAATGTTATACTCGAACTTCCTTTATAAAAACGAATAAATTGATTGTAATGTAGCACTGTAATCACGGTGATTCTCTTCTGTCTTTCGCCCAAGTTTCAGCGAATTGATAATAATTTAGATACCCTCAAAATGTCTTGTTTACTGTAAACCCCACACTCTTTCTGTCTGTTATATAGCTCTTCCGTTATTTCTACTGTTTTAAAAGGTATTAGATACATACACTGTTTTTAAACAAAACGAGATCTATTGGCCCCAAATTGAAACTCTTCAAATTTAACTCTCTCAAATAATAAGTCTGAGTGAGTCAAATCCTCTTTATATTCTAGGAAACTGCATTGGGTCTTTATAAATTAACCCCTTCGTACGTTTTGCTCGAATGATCTCACAGTAGTTGCTTGGCGCCTTGTTACCAGGTTTAACCCATTTGTCACGTTCCCTGTCATTTGTTAGGTTCAGCACGAGCGAGTTCCCACGCGTTGCTTCTCTTTTACAGCTCTGAACCACAAAAATGTGCAAATTTTATACGATTTCTTTTATCCTCTGCTCTCCTATAAACAATCATTTCGTTTTCCTTGAATGCACCTGCTCAGTCACAAGTTCAAAAACAGGAAGCAAATAGGCAAGACAATAGCATCGGTTTACGCACATTTATTCGTAAATGTAGTTCAATTTAAGGAAAACATAAGGTTAATAAGTTTGGCTAATTGTCGTGTCGCATTCGCTCTTAATTTGGCTGGCGAGACAACGATTAATAAGCATGGAACATTTATTGGCGGTGTAGCTCTGGCGTTTTGTGCACTGAATGACTGAGTCCCTGATCATTAGATCAGAAACATGTACTATTTGACGGGATAAACTTTTTTCTTACCTGTGCATGAACAACAAACAGTGACGAGAACATCTTGTTAAACTTCTGAAAAAAGGTGATGGGAATTTTTTTCTATTTCGGAGTGGAGATTGGAAGGTGTGTGGGGCGGATGTGGGTGTGTGTGTGTTTTTTTTTTCGGGGAGGGGTGGGGGGGGGGGGGGTTGGTGTCGGGGGTGTGGGCAGAAGAAGTTCTTCCCGAAACACGGCTGTAAGGCAATTTCAGACAAATACGAGGAATACTCAACGATTACCAGGAATTCGGGATCATATATTCAAGAACTATATTTCATAGACGGTCGAAAAACTCGAAGCTATGATCTGCACTTAGTTTCAATATTGTACTGAAGGAGGCTAAAAATGTTTTGGAGTATCTTACTGACTACAGGCGATTCTTGATGGAAACTGAGTGTGCTGCCGCGTTTTTGTTTTGTTTCGTTTTGTTCTGGTGTTGTTTTGTTTTCGTTAGCGTTTTGGTTTGGTTTTGTTCAGGTTTGTGTACGTTTAATGGTTTCGAGTTTTGAGAATAAAAAATATAAAAGTTTGCCTACGAGTGCACTCTCTGCTTCTCCATTTTAGCCCCTTTCTAAACATTTTCAACAAAACTTTGTAGCTTAGGAGCTCCTATCAGCTCTAAATTTCAGTGGCAGGGATAGTGTCGCAGCCCTGTTGTTTTAGGGCTAGGGTCCATTGTTTGTGTTGTTTAGACCTTGTAAGAGCTCCAAGGTGCCCCGAATCTTTACCTTGCTCAGTCGTTCTACTATGAGCTCGATGGTTTAAATTTGATATTGGCGGCCATATGCTTGAGCCGGTTGGATTTTCTTTTCTATCAAGTTTTCAAATTCTCTCCGCGTATTACTTAATTCTCAAGTTTATTTCATTACCTCTCTACAAAGAATACTACTCTGTGAGAAAAAGAACAAAACATATATTTATTAGTTCCCTAAGAACTTTCGTCCTCCTTCGATCTATCAGAATTCACGACGCCGTAACATGATTCCTTTTTGCGCTCACAGTTTCTTCTTTCTACATTTAACATCAAATTTAAAGAGGTGATTAGAATACCTTCAACGTTTCTTACGTAAAGCCGCGGGTGAATTAAATTTTGCGCTTGTATAATTTTCTTCAAAAATAAAATTCGTTCGCTTTTATCCTAAATGAATGTCAGCTTCGCCGCGATCTCGATGCTACGCTTGATTAACAGATTTGATGAGATTTTTAGAGGACAACTTAGAGATAGACTCTCCATGAAATGTTTAAACTAATTGACTTCCTTTGCACTCTCTGATCAAAAGTCGATCTCCCCTTACACCATGGATAGCTCAATTATTTCACCAACAGTTAAGCACATTTTAGTCCCTGTATATTTGACACCAGCGTTAGTTAGTGGGCGCTCAATTACAACAGGTGTTTCTATAGAGTGCGCCAGCAAGGAATAACGATTGTCATAGAAAAATATTGCCCATCAATTTGTGTAACCACAGAGTTAATTGAGAATAGCAAGCTCTGTGGGGTGGAATGATTAGCTGTTTAGCGTATGTTCCTTTCGGCGGCTTTTACAGATGTAAACTTCTTTTCCGAAGTGGTCACGTTTCGAACAGAAAGTAAAGAGAAGGAAACATGTACAAAGCAGAAAACGACGAGAACGACGCGTATGAAAATAAAGGGAGATCAGAACAAACAAAACTGTAGTTCAGCCCGCCAAACAACTTTTAAACACATACTGCCTGTTTGGAACACGGCAGAAAATTTGATGATCACCTACGGCTCAGAAAGTATATCCTCTTTGGACGGTCTGGCCGTAATGCTTAGTAACATGAGTTTAGTAAGAAATGCCGCTCTAGGTTCACGCCTTTTTTTCTGTTTTTCAGCCAAATGTATATGTTTTTGGGAAGATTACTTTACTTTTTTGACAAATTTGTCTTCCAAATACTCTTTCATTCAGGTTTACCGACGTCCAACATGATTCCTACTTAGAACGGGAGTCACTTTTAGAAATAATATTTCTTTCAATTCGCTTCTCGTATCACAAACACATTCCATCTTTTTTTGCGTGTATACACCTGCTACGAAACTAATTAAGTGCAACTGCCAATGGTAGATGCACTGGAGGCAAACAAGAGAGATCTTTGCACGCTATTATATAAGTACTTTCAGAAAAATTCAAATACCAAAAACATCTATTTGATTGATGTGTTTTGCTAATGATGCAAACCCCAGTGTTATAAAGCGAGAAATAAAATGTAGGGGAGGTCTCTACAGGAGTTTATCGCATGCCTGACGTTTCTGATCTGTTTTGACGCTTACTTTTGTTCACATTTCTTTCAATTCTCTTTATGACTCTTTAGTGCCGTGCCATATGTGTAGCTATTCTTGGCTTGCACGTCACGCAAGTGTCACGCAAATAAAAAATAAAATCGCTTATCTTTCAAAAAATTAAGTCAAGAAACTGAGATAGTGTAGAAGAGTAATAAATAAACGACGTATCCAAGTTTCAGAGTTGTGCGATATTCCGAAATCGAGTTATTCGGAAAAGGGTACCACTCAAAATTATAGTGTTCAGTATGGAGACGCCATGCTGGTGTTCCTCTGAGGAACCCCAACACGGCGGCCGGAGATCCGTTGGAAACATCTGGAGCAAACTTTCGCTCTCGCAAAAGATTTTTTTTCTCAGCTAAACTTCAAAACATTCGCATATACACTTCTCTTAACATATTGGTTATTCAGAACTCGAAAACACAACGTAAATCGATATTTTCATGTATGTGATATGCTTCTCAGACGCAACCACGATGTCACGAATTGCAAAAAAAATCTAAATTCAAACTGCTCTATTTTCAAAAGAAAGCATGATACCGAGCTGAAAACATGCAAGCAGATATCTCTTTTAAATGTCTTTAACCTGATGAAGGTAAAACCTTAAAATTTTTAATTTTAGTATTTTCTGACGTCACGTGCAAGCCAAGAATTAAAGAAAAACAAATCCCACCGAGCGAATTTTGACGAATATTGGCACGAGGGAATTTTGAATAATGAGAGTCTAGAGAAGCACAAGCCGTAAGCGAGTGCGTTTAGCACGTTTTGAGCGTTTCTTAGCAGTTGTTAACCTTTCTTTGCCTCCTACATTAAATGTACATGTTGCAGGTTTTAAAAAAAACTGCACCTTGTCTTCTGTTTAAAATTTATTGTCTTGTATTGTTTTCGAAACTCTAATCAGATCCAAAAGCTTAAAATTTATCTTTTTCCCGTTGATTTACTTGGCCTAGTTTAAAATAAAAAAATTAAGCACTCGCATCAAACAGAAGTCACCTGCAATAGGGCTTATGGACGAATATTCGCGAAAAGTCCCATTAAAGAAAATTTTGAGTCGATATTATTTGCTAACTGTTATTTAAAACCCACGCAGATCGCACAAAACAAATAGAAAGGCGACACTATTAAGACACAATTAAAATAAAGGCGCAATATTTCTGTCGTTTATGAGTTCAAAGGGTTACATTTCCATCGAGATAGATTAAGGTTTAAGCGTGACAGGAAAAATTTCCCTCCCTTGTAGACTCAACGACATATGAGTCTAAGAGTATATTGAGTTTGGGAAGTCTATGCCAGCATCCTTGTGAATCTTCAGCATAAATAAAGAAACGCTGGCCCTAAATCAACTGAATTTGATAGAAGCAACAAAACTATTGAAATTCAGCAAACATGAATACAAAGGTGAATGGATCGAGCTGCTCCTTCTCCTGAACTCTACTAGGCCTGTCCCGATTGCGCTGGAAAAATCACCAAAAAATGCTCAAAAAGTGCTCGATTTTTATAAAAAGTGCTTACAATTTAGAAATAGTGCACGAAAGTTGCTCGCAGTTTTTTTATTATTTCCTCATGAGCCGCTGTTCATACATATTCCTAGTTTTATCAAACTTTTAACTCTCGATTTTCTATTACTGAGGTGACCATAAAGTATAACAACGTTTGTCGAACTAAAACTCAGTCAGTAAAGTACACAGCATCACAGAGCTGTATGCAATCAACCGTATAGCTACAACTGCTAGTCTCTCTTCGATCTATTGTATCGAAGCATCACAGAAGCTTCAATAAAATCTTGTAGAGCCCAGTCTTGCTGGGCGTTAAGTAGACTGAAACTCGTTCAGCTGCACTAAAAGGACGCCACACTCGAAGGGAATATTCGCAGAGTAGAGTCACAGGCAATATTCCCCTGAAGAGTTCAGACGATGAAACCAGTTACAGGGACAAAAGGGTTTACACGGGGGGAACGGAATAATTTAAATTTTAGTTTTTTTGACTGAAATTCACGAAAAATAGACGAGAAATGAGCCGCGAAGTCAAGATCAGTCGTAAACTCAAGAAAGTTAATTAAAATTATAACACGCAGTAAATAAAGAGCCGCAAAATACATTGAAATAAACCAGCGTATGCTCATAACGCCTCACATTGTTCGTCTATAAACTTAAAAGTGTTTGTAACTTGCAGTTTCGATAAGATTTTGTTTTTAGAGTTGAAGGAAGGATGTTTTATTCAACAAAACCAGATAAAAATAAAAGAAAATCTACTGAAAGTGTGAGATTGTTCGCAGGGAATATTCCCACGTTGTTATTATACTTTTACGCACAGTTCACGCAAAGTTTTGAGAAACACGAGCCAATCAAAATCGACGGTCCTACTGTTAAAAGCACCATAGCTCGTGCATTTCCATGACAACAGTCAGCCAGTCAGGCGACAAGCTGGAATTATTCAAATTCATGAGGCTTTACTGAAAGCGTTTCAAAGACAAAATATTCCATTTAACATATGGAAACTTGCGAAAAATGTGCTGAAATGTTTCCCAAAAAGCAAAAAAACATGCTCAAAAGTCAGACAAGTGCTCAAGAGTGCTGGAAATGTAAAATAGTGCTCCAAATTAGAAAAAGTGCCGAAAAAGTGCCCAGCGCAATCGGGACAGGCATAAACTCTACAGCATCAAAAACTAGGGAAACCGTTGCTTACTGCCTGATCTTTGAGGAAACCCAGTGTTTTGCATATCGCACATATTTTTTAACGCAAAAGTTGAGACTTTGTGAAAGGATAAATAAATATGTGTTAAATACATACGTGCTTTGCATATCCCACATATTTTTGTAAAAGTATAAATTGAAACGTGCCTCGCCTCATAAAGTTAGAACAGAAGGCAACCAGAATTGTAAGTAGCTTTAAATAGTGATTTTCTTGTACGTTTTCTTTTCTAGTAGTTAGTTGTATCCGTAAAATATTGTAACGTATATCCTTTACTTTCCTTTGTAGTTTGACAAAATAAAACATCAAGAACTTAACCTTTCATTCAATAAACTATTTATCCAAAAATCTGTTTGTTCGACGTCTCTTCCGAAGGGACACCCAAATATCCAATTCACCGAGCAACTTTTCCATCGTCAACATGGCCATGTCCGACTTGCTGTTTCCTATATTCTTGTTCCCGCGGAATCTAAGTCAGTTGTACTCTAACAACCCCTGGTTTATAAGTGGTTCTCTTGGTCTGGCCTTGTGCAAGTTGGTTCCCTTCTTGATAGACGTCTCCGGCCTTGTTGTGTCTTCTCAGAGCCTGGTTCTGATAACAGTCTATCCGGCAATTTGGAGCCGTAGATTATCCACTCCGCTCTCCACGCATCATTTCGAAGCTGTGCCCCTACTTCAGTCATTCTCGCCACCTGGATCGTCGCTGTGGCAGTATTCTCTCCACATTTTGTCACCTTCAAACTTGTTGAATTCAAGGACAACAGTGTCGCATCCTGTGGAATGAAGTTTCGGAGAGTCAGGGGCGCCCAACGAGCCAAATCAAACAAAAGCTGTAGAAAAGCATTTTAAATTACGTTATGGTGTTTGAAGTCTGTTTAAAGTGGTGTTTTTATAAGCTAGATGAAGTTCATCTGTTCGGATTCCCTTGCTGGAATTTTCATTGCCCGAAAACGTTAGGGAACAAAATCTTCCTTTGAGAAAATGCAAGCTGAAATGAACTTTCCACGAACTTTCTAGGGAACTATTTAGTTCTTTCCGAAAATGCTAGCTGACGTTTTTGACTGCCAAAAACAGCAATTACGACCTTTCCGAAAACCTCAGGGCTATGATTTCCCGGTTGCGAATCTTTTAGGCCATGTTTTATTTACGAAAATTCAAGTGTACTCTTTAATCTACGCCGAAAGCCCAAGGCGAATTACCCTCAACCGAACAGATATCTACCGAAACTTGTCGTTGGGTGCCCCTGGAGAGTCCATCTCTTTTTTAGATTTCGTCCTATAGCAAGTAACGATGCTATTTTTTACATCCCTCTTTTCTTGTTGGCCCGGCATACTTTACTCCATCATATCCTCGTCAAGCTCAAGTTCCAGGCGAACAATCAGCCAACTCTGAGCAACAACGAGCCAAAAGAAACAGAAACGTGTTGAAGATGACCATTGCTGTCGTGTTGGCGTTTGCACTGTGCTGGGTGCCCAGGGCTATTGGCTGGATACTACACCACTTTGGCAGTGACATTACTTCAACTTGTAGCTTCTTTATCTATATGAACTCATTGCCAAGTTTATGGCCTTCTCAAATTGTGCCATCAATCCATGCATCTGTTTTATTTTCAGTGGTAATTTTCAAAGAGCTCTTAGAGACTCCTGAAGTGTTCTAGCGGCGCAGAGCAACAGTAGGTCTTAAAAATTCTCACTGCGATATGTCTCGGTTTCTGAACCTCACATACATAACATGATTTCCACAAAAGCCTAACATTATTTGTTTCCTCAGTTTTCTGTATTCGCACAAACTTTCGCGAAGACTGCAATAATTCACATAAGTAAAACGAACTGATATGAGTAAACTGTAAATTTTGTATAGGGATGGGTAGTTCTAATTTTGTAGGGTCTGTAGGTAAGAACCGAAAACGTGAATAACATAGTGAAGAGATACCTTATATGCCGTGTAATATAAGCTGTAACTGGTAATTTATATGGATACCACTTGTGAAAGGTTTTACTCTCTTTGTAAATAGTCACATAAGTAAGATATTGTTCATCGTACCATCCATTAAAAAAAAAAATGGTTGTTTCTTTAAACTGCATATGACACGAAAAATTTTTCCCGTTTTTGAAAGTTCAATATCCCTAAAAAAACAAATCGAGAGTTAAAAAGTGTCCGAAATCGCTGAAAACTCTCAAATAAATCACAAAAGAATTAGGAAGCGTCTGCATTCAGGCTACACAAGAGAGGTCCAAAAGACGAACCTTCAGGACGTCATCTTGTTTGTTCTTTCCATACACTTTGAAGATTTTGCAACTCAACTCGATTTTTTTTGGACCCGAGGAAAGATCGCATAAGATTAATTAGATTTGTCTGAGAAGCCGTATGCCTTGTTATCAGGTTTCACCCACTTATCACGTTACCTCTTATTTGTTAGGTTCAGCGCGAGCGAGTGGGAGGGTTGGAGGGGGTGGGGAAGGGTTCTTCTCGAAACACGGATGCAAGGATATTTTAGAAAAAACACGACAAATACTCAAAGATTACAAGGAATTCGGATTCGTATATTTGATAGGCGGTAGAATATCTCGATGTTATGATCTGAAATCAACTGTAAATATAAGACAGAAGGAGGCTGGAATATTTTGCCGTATCTTACTGACTACAGTCGATGCATGATAGAAACTGAGTGCACCGCCGTGTTTTCGTTTCCCATTGTTCTGGATGTTTTTCGTTAGTGGTTTGGTTTTAATTTGGTTTGGTTATGTTCTCACTTCATTTTCCCATTTTCACAACTATCAGACAAATCGTAAAAGTTTTTACTGAAGAGTTTATATGGTTTGGGGGGACGCAGCCTCAAAATTAGAGACGTTTGTATGGATTTTGAACAACCGGTATGTTTTAAAGTCCATAACTTGGTCTCTTTTGAATGTAAAATCATCAAACTTGGTCAAATGGCCATGCTCAACGTTATCTTTCATGTGATAATGTCAATTTATCGATTGGTTAAAATTTAAAACTCGCCCCAGTTCCCTGCGCAACGCCGGAACGGCCTATATACGCTCTGAACAATTGTATTTCCCACTAGCCAATCATAACGCGCAACTGACAACACATGAACCAATCAGAATTCTCGTTATAAAAGTCAAAATGAAGTTAAAATTTTTGTCTTGAGCCACATGCGAGCGCCATGTTGATCAAAGCGATTTTCGGCTTTGATTACTCCGAAATCGTGCAGAAAAATACCGAAAGTTCGGTGAGAACCAGAAGAAATGTTCAAAATATACGAAAATCAGTAAGGAAAGAACTTCAAGATGAGAAGTTTATTTAAGCTGGAAATGAACGTCTCTGCGCTTTACCGCTTCTGAAAGTGGCGCGAACTTGCTCGATTTGGCAGCTCGAGAACAAGGTTGAGAAGTTGAATCGCTCATCGGGCCTTGTGAAGTTTTGCTGGATAGGAATCATAGCCCAAGCAGCGGGTCCAAGTTGTAATATATTTTAATCTGAGAAGGTCTAAGAGAAAAAATATTTTATGGTTATTTAACAACCAAAACACGGCAACCGGTCGGCCGCGCAAAGTTTGATTTGAAGCATTTACAGTCTGTAGCATAATAGTTTTGTGTACGTTTTCCTGTACAGTCTTTCAAATAAAGAATGTGTTATAAAGACTTTTATTGTAGTACTTAACGCAAAAATTACCTTTGAAAACGTTTACTGCCAATTTAGTTGCATATTTTCTCCTCTTAGCTTCGCTTTAGGTCGTTTATCTCACGATCATCGAGGTAGGCAAAGCGCTGTGGTTTTTCTTTTGCTTTCTTTGCTCGGGCTCACGGGGAAAGAGATAGCTAAACCCCAATTCGACATTTGGCAATTCTTTCTCCATTTCCTTAACATTTGTTCTTGAAATTGCTTTACGAGTCTTGCGACAGCTTTGAAATGTTTTCAAATTGTACCGAGAAATACAAACAGCGTGACGTCACAACCGTGTTTACATACTCTCATCTAAACACACCTATTAACCAATAAGTGGGCGCGTACTATCTTAAAGGTCAAATGCACCAAAATTTCGAAACCTTTTCTTCGTGTCATTTCAAAGTGAACAAACACTAAAAAGGACTACTTGAATACAAAATCACGTAGAAATTGTCCTATCTGAGCTTTTAAGAGAGCAAAACAACTGGGAGTACGGAAATATCCGAAGAACAAACGAAAACGTTTCTGAAATGGCCGCGCGCTTGACATGGAAGGAATGGAAACAAGCACGTGTTGTTGTGACGTCACTATTGGCGAGTAGATGAGGAGCTCGATCAATGCTGTAAGTATTCTTTGCGATCTGTCGTAAAGTTCTTCGTTTTAAGCTTTCGTTCTCTCTTCGAAAAAGGCCGAGGAAGTCGAGCCGTACTAGTATGAACCAATTAATGGCAACGGAATCGTATGCTGGAACCTTCGATGACTCGTCCGAGTGCAAAGAATACGATGTAAACAAGGACCGAATCGGTCAAGTGGATTGGTGAGCGTTTGTTTACTCAATATGCTGTAAAAGGTCGCCTTAGCTAGAATGGTCAATAAATACGTTGGTATCCGTGTAATTGACAAAATGCCAGTAATTAAGTCTTATATGCTTTTTAATGAAATGTTTACTTTTCTTTACAACCTTGACTTGAGCTTAAAATCCGGGTAAATTTGTGGAAACTGCGTGCCCATGCAAACTGAGCAGGAAAGTGTCTGCTGTCGTGAAATCTCAGCAATGAAGTCATCTGATAAGATATCACATTCCATGTCCTGTATTACTGAGAATGAGAATTTTACTGCTGTGTGCACAAATACAGCTGTTATTTAGATAACTTATAAGCAGTATCTAGAGAATGAAGGCCCGATTGATAATGAGCCACTAAATGGGTATGTATATGTATGCTTGTAAACATTGTCATATTTTTGTCAGCCCATCACCAACATAAGTATGTGTGTCTGGAAAAAGTTTCTGATTTTAGGTAATGCATGAATTATGTGGGATTGTTGTAAGGAGGTCACCTACAGTTGGTTTATGTCAGTATCAAAAAGGCAAGGGAAAGAGCATAGTCATAATGTGGTCTAGAAATGAGCAAGCTTGTGAATGGGTGGGCTGCACACTGAGGCTAAACATCTGATCTCATTCATGGCCATTACCAACCTCCCTGAAAGTTTTCCATTTGGTATATATTCTTTTATTATGCCTTTATGTATCATTTCACTACTTGCAATAACTTGCATGATGTACATTTAACATAATTCATTGTCCCATAAACCCGATCCAATCTAGATGTGGTTACTTGTACCATTTGCACAGATACATATATTTATCATACCACCAAAACTGCTGCCAAAACAAATCAAGTATTCCTTTAGGATAAAAACACTTAGATGATAAATTATTATGTCCTTTGACTGTAAAATGAAATATTATATACCTCCAGAGGGTATATAACTCATGCCACTAAGAATTTTATGAACTAAATGAGGATGAAGTTTGTGAAAATTTTGTCACCCAAGGTTTCAGTATGTTTTTCCTCTTTTCTGTCAGTACATACACATATGTTGCCAAAAGGCAATATACCTATTGGATACATGAGAAGCTGTCATCTTGTTTGGTAAAAACAAATAGAGAGAGGTTTCCACATGAAAATACCGTAGTTTTTCGGTTATAACGCGCACTCGGCTATAAAACGCACCCCCAACTCAGCACCATTTGGTAAAAAGACGCACCATAAACTGAAAGTAACTTTAGAAGGAAATACATGTGGAGCGAGAACGAAGTTGTAGTAAACAAGAACAATATATATATATACAGCCAAAAAAGTAGAGGGAACACATTTTATCAAGTTTATTTACTTGTGACCTACGAAATAACCAAATGTTTGTAAACAAAGCAAGAACGTTGCATCCTGATTCGATTCAAGCGAAATTGTCACATGCGCGAGCGAATAAAACTAAACTAAAGCTGATTCACTTGATTATTCAATAGTGTAAATTGTCAAACACTAGCGACGGGAACGCTCGAGGTAACTGACCACAAATGTCAGTGCACAAAAATGGATGGATGGATGAAGGTTTGTTTAATTTCTTTAGAAAAAAAAAACAGTTTACATTTCTCGCAATGGAAGTGTTTGCGATGTTAGCACTATAACTTAAGTATCACATTACAGAGCACTTGCTTTTAAGCACAACCGATATGCAAAAACGGCTTTGTTTTGAAAATACTCGCAATGTTCTTTTATCTCGCATTACCAGTTTTGAACAAGTTGAATTAAAGTTCTGCTTGCCGATATATCGTAAACTAAGGCGACAAAATTAATTTTCAATTTGGAGCAATTGCCTAGCTTTCGGCTTATAAATCTGAGACAACTTGTTCCTGTGAGGTAAAACTCCCATCTAGGTTAGCATAGGAAGAGGACACACAGTTACTCCGCTTTCTAGGATATTGTTATCCAACCACAAAGATCATCCTCCTCGAATGTAAACAAGCGCTTACTTTGCCGAAAGGATGCGAAGTGAAAGGCTCTGGCCAAATATATTTACGGCTACTGTATATACGTAAATTCGATTTGTACGCCACTGATAAGGATGTCAATGGTTTGCACGGACGTCTCAACTGTTCACATACCAGCAAACTTAATACAAGATCGAATTACGAGAGAGAGCAAAAGGATCACTCTGCATCCAGCTATTTCAAACAAGATGGAAAATGTCTACTTCTAACTATCTGCGTTTTGCAAACGCTGAACGAATAGATTAGGAATTGCCGCTTGAAGTCGTCCCGTTATTCGGCGGGCTAGAATTGTCGGTGTTGCTTCTTTTCTGGCCAAATTTTGTTTCGGAATCAACGTTTTTATTCTTGAAAAAAGTTGGCACGGCATCATCTTTCAAGTCATTCCTCGTGGCTTTAAAGCTGGAACGAACGAACTCCTTCCCACGAGATTTTGTTTGAAGCTGTGTGGTGTGAAATGTAAAATGGTCTGCACAAGCGATTCCCTCTTCAGTCTTATGAGCCATTCCTTCCGTAGTTTTGGGTCATGAGGAAACTTGAAAATACTTACTTTACACTTGGAATTGTTGCTGCAGTTTATTGCAGCACAAAACAATGCTTTCCGCTAAGAAAACGACACTAATTTCAAGACTCACTTGTAGTTTTTAATGTTCCCGCAATTTTTCAGCTCGCCAACAGTGACGTCACGACTGTTAATTCCGACAAATTCCCGACAATTGACCCGACCGCTCTACGAATACGAAAGCCAAAACGAAGCACTTTTCAGCCACCAATATCTCTGGGATACAATACCCGATCACTCTGAAACTCCAGAATATGTTTATTTCTTACTTAAGCTACAAAATTCAATAAAAATTGACTTCAGAAAAAAACTTTGAAATTTCGGTTCATTTGACCTTTAAATATTTTATAAATAAGAATATCAAAACGAACAATATAATGAAGAAAGAAGACGTGATGTCTAAATTAAGCAAGCTGCATGTATTTTTCTTTAAGAATAGATTACTGATTGGGTAATACAGTAGTTGTTGCCTGCATTATTTACCAGCATGACAACTAACAAATGTTACTTCTTAAAATATCACTATTGACGAATACAAAAGCAGAAATTCGAAGTATTGGAGTGCTCGCGCTCAACGTGATTAAAACAGCACCACATACACTTTTGCTGATTAATAATAATGATAATAATAATAATAATAATAATAATGATAATAATAATAATAATAATAATAATAATAATTTATCTTTTATTGTATATATATATATTTTTTAAATCAGTAGTTTTCTTTCAATAGTTCCTTCAGACTGCATAGGTTACGCTGTGCGCCCTATGTTTTACCATTTTAGCATCCATACGTTTGTCAACTGCCATAATAATAATATATTTTAACAGGATGACCATTTCAGTTATAAAAACTGCTATGAATATGGGTCTTGCGTAAAATGAATAAAAATCAAACTTAACATTAAAACAAAATCAAAACTGTAAACTATATACATTGATGTTTAGTACTGCCCGGATAAAAATTATGTACAACCATTACATAGGGTAGCGACCTCATAAAAAGGCTCTTTCAGTCGACTCTAGATTGACTTTATCAATAGATAACTTATCCTTAGTCCTAGTGCCGTGATAGACATGAATATTTCGCTAATAAAAATAACTTGGGGCTTGTCCATCAAGACAATTCTTGACTAGATTGACAATATGTTTATCTCTTAAGGAGGTCCCAGCCAAGATTGCAGATATGCAGATAGATTGCAGATATGCGTGGGTTTTCCCGTTTTTGGTAAAGTATATTCTCCACCCCTCATATGGACAGTGGTCTTTTCTATCCTTTAGATACAATTATTATGCTGATCCAGTTTATGATTCACCGTACAAACCGACAATTTTGTGATGCAGAGAGCGAATGAGACACTCCTATAAAAGAAGACGAATTTGTGGCTTGTTATATTTACAAGGGTAAACAACTTACTAAATAAAAACAAAAATGCATTTGTTTTGCTGTGCCCTCGCGAAAACAATTTTTCGACAGGCCTATTCTACTGAAAACGTACGCGCTTTAAGCCTGACAAGGACTGATGCACTGAGGGCAAGAAAAAAACATCTGTGCAGAAATGAGGCACTTAAATTGGTGAAAAGTTCCATAAAAAAATTAATTTTATCAACTGAAAGTTATGATTGGCGGGAATACGTTTTCATCAATGATTGACGTGCTGCAAATCGTGAGAAAGAACCAACTGAACCTTCAGCATAAATAGAGCAACGTTGGCCTTAAAACGGAGAGACAACAGCCGGACTATCAGAAAGTTAAAATGAACTTAACGGCAAATGGATCGAGCTGATCCATCGTGTTTAACCCTACTGCAGCAAATATTGGACAAACCGTTGCTTACTGCCTCATATTTGTTGTTTCGCTGGTCGGAAATTTCTTGATACGAACACTTGTTTACAAAACGCAAACCTTGAGGAAACCGATAAATTATTTCATCGTCAACATCGCCATATCCGACCTGCTGCATCCTATATTCCTGTTTCCGCGGAACTAAGTGGGTTGTACTTTAACACCTGGCTTATCAGTGGCCCTCTTGGTCAGGCCTTGTGCAGATTGGTTCCCTTCTTCGGAGAGGTCTCCAGTTATGTGTCTATTCAAAGCCTGGTTCTGGTTGCAGTGGATCGATTTGGAGCTGTGGTATATCCTCTACACTCCCCACTCATCAGTTCAAAGCTGTGTCCCTACTTCGTTCTCGCCACCTGGATTGTCGCTATGGCATTGTGCTCTCCATATCTCTTCGCCTTTAAACTTGTTGAATTCAAAGGACAACTATTTTGGCCCAGGCTTTGGAATGAAGTGTTCGGAGAGTACTTCTCTGAATCAAATTACTTCTTAGCAGCCGGTGTTGTAATGGTTTACATTCCTCTCGCCTTGTTGGCCGTACTTTACTTCATCATCCTTATGAAACTCAAGTCGCAGAAGACTCCAGGCGAACAATCAGCCAAAGCTGAGCAACAACGATCCCAAAGAAACAGAAACGTTCTGAAGATGGCCATTGCTATCGTGTTGGGGTTTACACTGTGCTGGGTTCCGTTCTGTATTGTCGTGTTGCTATCCTTCTTTGACAGTGACATTAGTTCGACTTGTAGCTTTTTTATCTATTATAACGTTGTCTGGTTTATGTCCACCTCAAATTGCGCCATCAATCCATGCATCTGTTTTATCTTTAGTAGTAATTATCAAAGAGCTCTTAAGGGACTCCTGAAGTGTTCTAGCGGCGCACAGCAACAGTAGCTGTGGTCTCTCGGTTTCTAAACCTCCCAGGCATAAAATGATTTCTACCAAAGCCTAACAACGTTTGTTTGCTCAGTTTTCTGTATTCGTACAAACTTTAGTGAATATTGCAATACTTAATTCACGTAAGTAAAACGAAATTGTAATATTTTTACGGGAATGACGAGTTCTGTACGCACGAACCTAAACCTTGAATAACTCAGTGAAGAGATACCTGATATGCCGTGTAATATAAGATACAACTTCTAAACATTTGTCGTGAAAGGTTTTAACCTGTTCAATAAAATACTTCGTGCATTGTAAATAGTCACATCAGTAAGTAAGATATTTTTCCTCGTCCCATTCATTTAAAAATTGGTTGTTTCTTCATGAATGTTTTGAAAAGGAACATTTCCACGCTACCAAAAACGCTAACTTGTAAATAAGCAAATATAAATCCAACAAAAAGAATTGTAAATACCTGTTATGACCCGTAACTCGACTTAGCTGGCATAGATTTGAGACACTTTGCTGAACGGTTACTAACCGCTCTTTTTGTGATTACTGGATGCAAATTGAACGGATTTCAAAACCGTCCTTTGGTCGAATTTGCGTTCGTTTTTGAAACTCTAGTTAGAATGAAGAATGTTATACTCGAACTTCCTTTGTATCGGGGAATAAAATATTGCAACGTAGTACTGTAATACACGCTACAGCCCTTAAATTACCCCTTAAATCCACCAAATCTGCTTTGGTAAATTTAAGGGGTAATGCCCGCTACCTTGTGGCCTTAGTGCCCTTTGAGTGGCTTCAGCTTACTTGATCACATTAATTTGTGAAGTATCCTTGTCACTCCAGCCACATCCCACAAGCTTTACGTTTTCATTGCTTGTAAAACTATATAAACATTGATGTCTAGTATTGCCCGGATAAAAATTATATACAATCATTAAATAGGGTAGCGACCTCATAAAAATGCCCTCTTACTCGACTATAGATTGACTTTATTAATAGATAACTTATCCTTAGTGCTAGTCCCGTGATAGACATGAATATCACAATTTCGCTGATGCAAATAACTTGGGGCTTGTCCATCAAGACAATTCTTGACCAACTTGACGATATGTTTATCTCTTAAGAAGATCCCAGCCAAGATTACAGATATGCAGATAGATTGCAGATATGCGTGAGTTTTCCCGTTTTTAGTAAAGTATACTCTCCACCCTTCAAATGAACAGTGGTCTTTTCTATCCTTTAGATACAGTTATTATGTCGATCCAGTTTATGATTCGCCGTACAAACCGGACAATTTTGTGATGCAGAGAGCGAATGAGATACTCCCATAAAAGTAGACGAATTTGTGGCTTGTTGCGTTCGCAGAACGCTGTCTTAATCCAGACTGAATCGAGATTTTTGGACAACCGGTGGGTCTTGAAAAGAGCTGTCCCTGCAATCTGCAAGCAATCTGCGGGGGCCAACACGAATGACATCATCGCTAAGCCAACTCAATAGCTTTCAAAATGGCGGCCGTTGGCGAGGAAGACGAAAGTGATGTCTAAATGTCTTAAATAAGCTGCTACAGCCTGGAAATGGCGAAAGTAAAAATGCCGGCGATACAACTACAATGAGTGGACAATTCATCAAGTAAAAGCGGAATTTGAATCGACGAAATCTTTCGAAAACAATGCCTGTTTGATCGAGTTGTTGAACACGATGAAATTGGGATTCTGCCAGAGACCTCTGCTAGCAGGGAAGGTTCTTTGTGGCGAGGATTGGCGATTGAAGTGGATGATCTGCCACCTTACCTCTCAACAAACAACCTAGACTGAAATTTGTTATATCAGGATAAACAAATGTCTGAGAAATATTTTGTACACCTTTTTACACCACGGATCGGTCATTTTGATTTCGTCACTGAAACAAACAAATATGCCATGCGAAGGAACATACCAGGAAACATACTAGGAAAGCACATACTAGGAAAACATACTAGGAAAGCACGTGAAATAAGTGATCTAAATTATGATTTTGAGTTATCATTTATTTATCTTGTTATTTGGCATATTTACTTTTATTCAACTTATAATTAGAACTAGATTTTATATGTATATATATATTTTATTTTAGCTTTTATTACAGTTGATGTGATGTCTTACGGGATTTTATCGACTTAATAAATGTAGATGTAGACCATGTTCGGTCGGAACAAGTCCTGAGGAGCTGAAGGAATTTCTGGGGATTACTGTCTGGATAAAGCTCAAACAATTGCCGATTTCTACAATAATTTGTTCGTTGCTCCTACAACTATTTTCAGAAAGTACGTTTTAATATTGTGTTAGTCAAAGTTGCTATTTTTGAGGCTTTCCAAGATGCTGTAAATGTGCTTTTAGTGTTCAAAGATCATCATGGACCACATGGCCCTCCATATGGTGGTTTAGGGTTAACATACCAAACCTACCAATACTCGAACGCACTCTCTAATCTACGATTACTACTAGTTATATTTACTAGAGTAAACAACTTACTTAATAAAAACAAAATGCTTTTGTTTTGTTGTACCCTCGCAAAAACAATTTTTCGACAGGCCTATTCTACCAAACACGTACGCGCTTTAAGCCTGACAAGGACTGATGCACTGAGGGCAAGCAAAATACATCTGTGCAGAATTGACGCACTTAAATTGGTGAAAACTTCCATAAAAAGAAATTAATTTTATCAACCTAAAGTTATGATTGGCTGGAATATGTTTTCATCAATGATTGACGTGCTGCAAATCGTGAGAAAGAACCAACTGAACCTTCAGCATAAATAGAGCAACGTTGGCCTTAAAACGGAGAGACAACAGCAGGACTATCAGAAAGTGAAAATGAACTTAACGGCAAATGGATCGAGCTGCTCCATTTTGTTTAACCCTACTGCTGCCAAAATTGGGCAAACCGTTGCTTTCTGCCTGATCTTTGTTGTTTCGCTGGTCGGGAATACCTTGATAGGAATACTTGTTTACAAAACGCAAACCTTGAGGAAACCGATAAATTATTTCATCGTCAACATGGCCATGTCCGACCTGCTGTACCTATATTCGTGTTTCCGCGGGAACTAAGTCAGTTGTACTCTAACTCCTGGCTTATCAGTGGTCCTATTGGTCAGGCCTTGTGCAGATTGGTTCCCTTCTTCGGAGATGTCTCCACTTATGTGTCTATTCAAAGCCTGGTTCTGGTTGCAGTGGATCGACTTGGAGCTGTGGTGTTTCCTCTCCGCACCCCACTCATCAGTTCAAAGCGACGTCACTACTTCATTCTCGCCACCTGGGTTGTCGCTATGACATGCTGGTCTCCATTCTCCATACCTCTTCGCCTTTAAACTTGTTGAATTCAAAGGACAACGGTTATTTTGTCGCACGCTTTGGAATGAAGTGTTCGGAGAGTACTCCTCTAAATCAAATTACTTCTTAGCAGTCGGTGTTGTCATGTTTTACATTCCTCTCACCTTGTTGGCCGTGCTTTACTCCATCATACTTATCAAACTTAAGTCGCAGAAGATTACAGGCGAGCAATCAGCCAACGCTGAGCAAAAACGAGCCCAAAAAAGCAGAAGGGTGCTGAAGATGGTCATTGTTATCGTGTTGGGGTTTACACTATGCCTGGTTCCATTCAGTATTGCCGTGTTGCTACTCCACTTTGACAGTGACATTACTCCAGCTTGTAGCTTCTTTCTCTATTTTAACATTGCCTGGTTTACGGCCGCCTCAAATTGCGCCATCAATCCATGCATCTGTTTTATTTTCAGTAGCAATTATAAAAAGAGCTTTTAAGACACTCCTGAAGTGTTCTAGCGGCGCAGAGCAACAGTAACTCTCAAACTTCTCACCGTGGTGTCTCGGTTTCTAAACCTCCCAGGCATGAAATCATTTCTAGCAAAGCCTAACAATGTTTTTTTCCTCAGTTTTCTGTATTTGCGCAGACTTTAGTGAATAATGCAATACTTAATTCACGTAAGTAAAACGAAATTCTAAATTTTTTACAGGGATGACTAGTTCTGTACGCACGAACCTAAACCTTGAATTACTCAGTGAAGAGATACCCGCCGTAAATACCAGCTATGCCGTAAATATTTGTGAAAGGTTTTAACATGTTCAATAAAACTCCTTTTGTAAATAGTCTCATCAGTAAGTAAGATCTTGTCCCTCGTCCCATTCATTAAAAAATTGGTTGTTTCTTTATGATTGTTTTCAAAAGATTTCAAGCATAAAGAATAGAAAACACTAAAAAGGGCATAAACTTTTAAAGGACTGAATGATTTCCTCTCGACAAAATGCTAAGTAAACTTGTAAATGAGCAAAGAACATTAATCTGTCGACGAAAAGAATTGTAAATAAACCTGTTATGACCTGTTACACGACCTAACCGACATAGATTTGAGACACTTTGATGAACGGTTATAACAGCTCTTTGTGACTTTGGATGAAAACTACGTGAAACATGTTGAACGGATTTCGAAACCATCATTTAGTGGAAATTGCGTTCGTTTGTGAAACTCTAGTTAGGATGAAGAATGTCATACTCGAACTTCCTTTATAAGAGGGACTAAAATATTGCAACGTAACACTGTAATACGTGGTATTTTCTGTCTTTCTCGTAAGTTTCTGCGAAATTAATAATAATTTAGATACCACCAGAATGTCTATTAGATAAACCCCATACTCTTTCTGTCTGTTAGCGCTTCCTTTACTTTTATCGCTACTATTACAAGGTATCAGATACTATATACTATTAAAAAAAAAAAAAAAGAGGGATCTCTTGGCTCCAAATTTAAGCTTTTCAAATTTGAATATCTCAAATCATAATAACACTGGGTGAGTCTTAGCTTACAAATCCTCTCTATATTCTCGGAAACTGCACTCCTTCGTCATTCTTCTCGAATGATTTCACAATTTGCTTGGTGCCCTGTTATCAGGTGTGACCAATTTGTTACGTTTGCTGTCTTTTGTTAGGTTTAGCACGAGCGATTTTCCCGTGCGTTGTTACCATTTTGTAACTCTAAGCAACAAAAATTTGCAGATTTATAGGATTTCTTTCGCTGATCCTCTGCTCTCCTGTAAACAATTCTTTCCTTTTCCTTAAATGCACCTGCTCTGTTACAAGTTCAAAAACAGGAAGCAAATAGAAAACAGAACAGCATCGGTTTACGCACATTCATTCACAAATATAGTTCAATTTAAGGAAAACATTAGGTTAATAAGTTTGGCTAATTGAAGCTCGACACCCGCTCTTGATTTGGCTTGCGAGACAAAGATCAATAGTCATTTGTTCATCACTCACGTATATATTACAAACCAACTAAATGACCAGCTCCCAGTTGGCTTGTTAGCTCAGTTGGTAGAGCGCTGCACCGGTATCGCAGAAGTCGTGGGTTCGAATCCCGTACAATTTTTCAGGCTTTATTTTTACTACTGCTTAAGTAGTGTTCATAACTGCGATGAACACTCACATATTCATTTATCAATCCGTACTTCAAATTTATGATTTTCATATATTCATATATAGTCAAACATGGAACATTTAACTTTTTTAGAGAGGCAAATGTGTATCTCTGGCGTTTTGTGTAATGACAGAATCCCTGATCATTAGATCGCCAAAAATTTGAAACATGTCATTTGACGGGAGCAAATTTGTCTCGGGGTGAACAATAAATTGAGGACATCATTTGAAAATTTTTGCAAAAGATGTCCATTACTTTTTCTCTCGAAATGAGAAGGACGGAATAATATCTTAAAGAAACATTGCTACAAGGCATTTGCAGACAAACAAGAGAAATACCTAACGCTTTAAATTACGTACATACATTCATAAATATACCAGTAGTTCAATTTAAGGAAAACATTAGTTTGATAAATTTCGTTAACTGTGTCTCCGACACCCTCTAAACAGGAGGAGCAAATATTTGGCGGTGTATCTCTGGGGATTTGTGTAATGACTGAGTCCCTGATCTTAAGATCATCAAACATTTGAAACATGTGACGGGATGGAATTTTTCTTACCTGTGCGTGAATAACAAACAGTGAGGAGAACATCATGTTAAACTTCTAAAAAAAGGTGCTGGGAATTTTTTCTTTTCCGAAGTGGGAATGGGGAAGTTGGAGGGGGTTGGGGTGTTGGGTGTGTGTGTTAGGGGGGGGGGGGGGGGTATGTCGGGGTGTGGCCAGAAGACGTTCTTCGCGAAACACGACTTAAAGTTAATTTCATACAAACGCGAGAAATACTATATAAACTATATTCCATAGACGGTGTAAAAACTCCACGCTATGATCTGTACCCAGTATAATATATAATATTCTACTGAAATAAAACCGATCTCGTTTAGGTTGCCTCTCTACAAAAAATAATACTCTGTGGGAATAAAAACAAGAAATATATATTTAATTGTTCCGCAAGAGCTGACGTCGTCCTTCGATCAAGTCGCCGTAACACGATTCCTTCTTGCGCTCACAGCTTCATGTTTCTCAAATTTAAAGAGGTGATTAGGATACCTTAACCGTTCCTTAAGTAAAGCAAGATGAATTAAATTTACGTTTGTATAAAGTTGTGCACAAATAAAAGCTTTTCGCCTTTATAGTTTTCCGATGTCAGTTTCGGCGCTATCTCGATGATGGGTCGGTAACAGACCTGATCAGTATTTTAGTGTACAATTTAGACGCAGGTGTAGGAATTTATATAAGATAGACTCTCCATGAAATGTTTAAACTTAAAGACTTCCTCTGTCGGCTGTGATCAAGAGTCGATCTCTCCCTTACACCACAGAGAGCTCAATTATTTCACTCGTCCGACAGTTAAGGCCATTTTAGTCCCTGTATACCAAGTTAGAGTTAACTGAGAATGAGTAAATATTGTGAGCTGGTAGAATGAGCTATTTAGTGATATTAGTGCTCCTGTTATTAGACTTAAGTTTCTTTTGGCGGCTTGTACAGATGTAAACTTCTTTTAAAAAGTGCATGGTCACCTTTCGAGCAGAAAATAGAGAGATGGAAACACGGACAAAGCAGAAAAAAAAACGAGAAAAACATGTGTGAAAATAAAGGGAGAACAGAACAAGAATAACTGTAGTTCAGTCTACTAAATAACTTTTAAAAACACGTTTGTTTCGATCATGGCGTATAATTTGGTGATCACTTGGCTTAGACTGCCTATTCTATTTTGGACGGCTTGGCCGCACTGCTTAGTAACATGAGTTAGAAATGCCACTCTCGCTTCACGTAGCTCATTTTTGACCCATTTTTCGGTCAAAATTTAAGGTTTTTTATTTTTTATTTTTTATTTTTTTTTGTAAAACATACTAAGATACAAAAAACCGAAGAGTGCATTGTTGAGGGATTTTTAAAAGCGAAAGACAAATGCCCTGGGAAGCACGAGCTGTAAGCGGGATCTTTTAACACACATTTCTTTACCCCCTGTATTAAATGAACTTATTTTTACTTTGGCTCGAATTCCTTTGTCTTGCCTTATGGGAATATATCCCATAACCCCGCTATTAACTGTGTTGAAAGCTGTGCGCGGCTTTGTTTGTTTCAAGGAAAGGGTTTGACTAATGAATAAATATTAAGGTTAAGTGACTTATTCCCCTTACATATTAATACCTAACCCCCTAGCGTACTAACACATGATCTCCTTGCAAATGTTACTTGCTAATGTTAAAACAACACTACAGTTTGTGAAATGAAACTGTCCATTTCCTTCTTTTTCGCTTCTTTTACAAATTCTTCTCGCAATGCCAACTTTGCTGACTTGACGGCAATAATTATCTTTAATCAAGCTCAAACAATTAAATCGATTGCGTCATAGATTCATCGGGTGTGGGAGGACTGTGCCACCATCCTATTGAATCTACAGCATAAATAGAGCAACACTGGCTCTCAAACAACTGAATTTGAGAAAAGCAACACAACTATCAGGAAGTCGGCAAACATGAATACAATGGTGAATGGATGGAGCTGCTCTATCTTCATTAACCCCACAGCAGCAATCATTGGGAAAACCGTTGCCTACTGCCTGATCTTTGTTGCTTCGCTGGTCGGGAATTGCTTGATAGGAATAGTTGTTTACAAAACGCAAACCTTGAGGAAACCGATAAATTATTTCATCGTCAACATGGCCATGTCCGACCTGCTGTATCCTATATTCCTGTTTCCGTGGAGTCTAAGTCAGTTGTACTCTAACTACTCCTGGCTTATTAGTGGTCCTCTTGGTCAGGCCTTGTGCAAACTGGCTCTCTTCCTTGCAGTTGTCTCCTTTGTTGTGTCGATTCAGAGCCTGGTTCTGATAGCAGTAGATCGATTTGGAGCTGTGGTATTTCCCCTACGCCCTCCACTCATCAGTTCAAAGCTGTGTCCCTACTACATTCTCGTTACCTGGATCGTCGGTATCGCTTTCCACTCTCCATATTTCTTCACCTTCAAACTTGTTGAACATGAAGGAGAACTGTTTTGTCAATTTCATTGGAATGAAGTGTTCGGAGAGTTCTCTTTTCCACATTACCTCCTAACAGGCTGTGTTATATTTCTTTACATCCCTCTCGCCTTGTTGGTCGTACTTTACTCCATCATCTCTATCAAGCTCAAGTCGCAGAAGATTCCAGGCGAACGATCAGCCAACGCTGAGCAACAGCGAGCGAAAAGAAACAGGAACGTGCTGAATATGGCCATTGCTATCGTGTTGGGGTTTGCACTGTGCTGGGTACCTTGGAGTATTATCACGTTGCTACGCTTCTTTGACAGTGACATTACTTCAGCTTGTAGCTTTTTTATCTCTTTTAACATTACCTTGTTTATGGCCCGCTCAAATTGTGCCATCAATCCATGGATCTGTTTTATTTTCAGTAATAATTATAAAAGATCTCTAAAGAGACTCTTGAAGTGTTCAAGCGGCAAAGACCGGCAGTAGGTCTTAAAAATTCTCACAACATGAACAACATGATTTCCAGCCTACTTATATTTGCGTTTTCAATTTTTGGTATTCGTACAAACTCTATTAAAAACTGAAATATTTCAGATAAGTAAAACGAACTGACGTGAGTAAATTATAAATTTTCTATAGGGATGACTAGTTCGAATTCTGCGCGCACGAATCGAAAACTTGAATAACTTAGTGAAGAGATACCTGGTATTCCGTGTAATTTAAGATATAACTGGTAAATATGAATACCACTTGGTGAAAGGTTTTAACATGTTCAATGACGCTTAACTTGTAAATAACCACCTAAGTAAGATATTGTTCATCGTTCCATCTATTTAAAATATTAGTTGTTTCTTCAATATTTTTTAAAAGATTCCAGTGCGTGAAGAATAGAACATACTTAAAAGGGCGTAGACTGTTTCTGGAATGATTTCCAGTCTTCAAAACGCTAACTTGTAAATAAGCAAAGACTATAAATCCAGCAAAAATAATAACTATAAATAAACCTGTTGTCACCTGTAACACGGCTTAGCTTATTTGAGACACTTTGCTGAACGGTTCAGTATTAACCGTTCTTTGTGACTCTGGATGCAAACTGTGTGAAACTTTCAAAACCGTTGTTTCGTCGAATTTGTGGTAGAAATATTGTTGGTAACTCCAGATAGGATGACGAATGTTATACTCGGACTTCCTTTATAAAAGCGAATAAAATATTGTAACGTAGCACTGTAATAAGTGATTCTCTTCTGTCTTTCGCCCAAGTTTCAGCGAACTGATAATAAGTTTGATACCCTCAGAATGTCTTGTTTATAAACCCCACACTCTTTCTGTCTTTTATCTCTTCCGTTATTTCTACTGTTTTAAAAGGTATCAGATGCTATACACTGTTTTAAAACAAAACGAGATCTATTGGCCCCAAATTGAAGCTTTTCAAATTTAAATCTCTCAAATCATAAGTCTGAGGGGGTTTTGGTGAGTGAAATCCTCTTTATCTTCTCGGAAACTGCATTGGGTTTTTATAATATAACCCCTTCGCACGTTTTCCTCGAATGATCTCATAGTAGTTGCTTGGCGCCCTGTTACCAGGTTTAACCTATTTGTCACGTTCCCTGTCATTTGTTAGGTTCAGCACGAGCGAGTTCCCATGCGTTGCTTCTCTTTTACAGCTCTAAACCGCAAAAATTTAAAGAAAAAAGGCGTTTTTTGCGGAATCCCGTTCGAATTTACTCATAATGAGCCCATTTCTTGCGGAAAATGCTATTTTGGAAAAACACAAAGTCTTTTTGAAAGCGTTAGCTCTAAACAACTAAAATTTGCACGTTTTATAGCATTTCTCTTATCCTCTCCTCTCCTATAAACAATTATTTCGTTTTCCTTGAATGCACCTGCTCAGTCACAAGTTCAAAAACAGGAAGCAAATAGGCAAGACAACAGCATCGGTTTACGCACATTTATTCATAAACGTAGTTCAATTTAAGAAAAACATTGGGTTAATAAGTTTGGCTAATTGTCCTATGGCACCCGCTCTTAATTTGGCGGGCGAGACAAAGATTAATAAGCATGGAACATTTAACATTTTAAAATTGGCGCAAACTGGCGTTTTGTGTACTTAATGACTGAGTAACTGATCATTAGATCGCCAAACATTTGAAACATGTGCTATTTGACGCGATAAACTTTTTTGCTTACCTGTGAGTGAATGACAAACAGTGAGAAGAACATCTTGTTAAACTTCTGAAAAAAGGTATTGGGAATTTTTTTCTATTTCGGAGTGGAGATGAGGAGGTGTGGGGGGCGGATGTGTGTGTGTGTGTGTGTGTGTGTGTGTGTGTGTGTGTGTGTGTGCCGGGGGGGGGGGGGAGGGGGCAGGGGGTGGTCGGGGTTGGGGGCAGAAGAAATTTATCCCGAAACACGGCTGTAAGGCAATTTCAGACAAACACAAGCATTGCTCAACGATTACCAGGAATTCGGGATCATTTATCTCAGAACTATATTTCATAGACGGTCGAAAAACTCGAAGATATGATCTGTACCCAGTTTCAATATTGTACTGAAAGAGGAAAGAAATGTTTTGGAGTATCGTACTGACTACAGGCGATTCCTGATGGAACCTGAGTGTGCTGCCGCGTTTTTGTTTTGTTTCGTTTTGTTCTGGTGTTGTTTTGTTTTCGTTGGCGTTTTGGTTTTGTTTTGTTCAGATTTGCTTACGTTTAGTGGTTTCGAGTTTTGAGAATAAAAAAATATAGAATTTTGCCTACGAGTGCACTCTCTGCTTCACCATTTTAGCCCCTTTCTAAACATATTCAACAAATCTTTGTAGCCTCGCAACTCCTATAAACTCTAAATTTTAGTGGCGGGGATAGTATCGCATCCCTATTGTCTAAGGGTTAGAGTCCATTGTTTGTGTTGTTTAGACCTTGTAAGAGCTGCGAGGTGCCCGGAATCTTTACCTAGCTCAGTTGGTTTACCATGAGCTTGATTGGCTTAAATTTGATATTGGCGGCCATATGGTTGAGCCGGTTGGATTTCCTTTTCTATCAAGTTTTCAAATTCTCTCCGCCTATTAATTAATTCTCAAGTTTATTTCATTACCTCTCTACAAAGAATACTACTCTGTGAGATAAAGAACAAAACATATATTTATCTGTTCCCTAATTAAGAACTTTCGTCCTCCTTCGATCTACCAGAATTCACGACGCCCTAACATGATTCCTTCTTGCGCTCACAGCTTCTTGTTTCTATATTTAAGATCAGGATCAGAGGTGATTAGGATACCTTAAACGTTTCTTACGTAAAGCCGCGGGTGAATTAAATTTTGCGCTTGTATAATTTTCGTCAAAAATAAAATTCGTTCGCTTTTATCCTAAATGAATGTCAGTTTCGCCACGATCTCGATGCTACGCTTGATTAACAGATTTGATGAGTTTTTTGGAGGACAAGTTAGAGGTAGACTCTCCATGAAATGTTTAAACTAATCGACTTCCTTTGCACTCTCTGATCAAAAGTCGATCTCTCCCTTACACCACAGATGGCTCAATTATTTCACCAACAGTTAAGCGCATTTTAGTCCCTGTATATTTGACACCAGATCTTTTCCACGCTGGAGACAAGGCGTTATCATTCTTAAACAGCCAAATTAGTTAGTGGGCACTTAATTACAACAGGTGTTTGTATAGAGTGCGCCAGCAAGGAATAACGATTTTCATAGAAAAATATAGTCCATAAATTTGTGTAACCACAGGGTTAATTGAGAATAGCAAGCTCTGTGGGGTGGAATGATTAGCTATTTAGCGTATGTTCCTTTCGGCGGCTTTTACACATGTAAACTTCTTTTCCGAAGTTAACAGAAAGTAAAGAGAAGGAAACACGTACAAAGCAGAAAACGACGAGAAAGACGCGTATGGAAATAAAGGGAGATCAGAACAAACAAAACTATAGTTCAGCCCGCCAAACAACTTTTAAACACATACTACCTGTTTCAAATATGGCAGAAAATTTGATGATCACGTACGGCTCAGAAAGTATATCCTCTTTGGACGGCCTGGCCGTAATGCTTAGTAACATGAGTTTCGTAAGAAATGCCGCTCTGGCTTCACGCCTTTTTTGCTGTTTTTCGGCCAAATGTAAATGTTTTTGGAAACATTACTTTACTTTTTTGACAAATTTGTCTTCCAAAAACACTCTTTCATTCAGGTTTACTGACGTTCAACATGATTCATACTTAGAACGGGAGTCACTTTTTGAAATAAAATTTCTTTCAATTCGCCTTCTCGTATCACAAACACATTCCATCTTTTTTGCGTGTATACACCTGCCACGAAACTAATTGTGTGCAACTGCCAATGGTAGATGCACTGGAGGCAAACAAGAGAGATCTTTGCACGCTATTATATAAGTACTTTCAGAAAAATATATTTGATTGATGTGTTTTGCTAATGATGCAAACCCCACAGTCTTATAAAGCGAGAAATAAAATGTAGGGAAGGTGTCTACAGGAGTTTATCGCATGCCTGACGTTTCTGATCTATTTTGACGCTTAATTTTGTTCATATTTCTTTCAATTCTCTTTATGACTCTTTAGTGCCTTGCCATATGTGCAGCTATTAAAGAAAAACAAAACCCACCGAGAGCATTTTTGAGGAATATTGGCACGAGGGAATTTTGAAGAATGAGAGTCTAGAGAAGCACAAGCCGTAAGCGAGTGCGTTTAGCACTTTTTGAGCGTTTCTTAGCAGTTGTTAACCTTTCTTTACCTCCTACATTAAATGTACATGTTGCAGGTTTTAAAAAATAGCAGCTTGTCTTCTGTTTAAAATTTATTGTCTTGCATTGGTTTGGAAACTCTAATCAGATCCAAAAGCATAAAATTTATCTTTTTGCCGTTGATTTACTTGGCCTAATTTAAAATAAAAAAAAATTAAGCACTCGCATCAAACAGAAGTCACCTGCAATAGGGTTATGGACGAATATTCTCGAAAAGTCCCATTAAAGAAAATTTTGAATCGATATTATTTTCTAACTGTTATTTAAAACCCACGCAGATCGCACAAAACAAATAGAAAGACGACACTATTAAGACACAATTAAAATAAAGGCGCAATATTTCTGTCGTTTATGAGTTCAAAGGGTTACATTTACATTGGGATAGATAAAGGTTTATGCGTGACAGGAAAAATTTCCCTCCCTTGTCGAATCAACGACATATGAGTCTAAGAGTGTATTGAGTTTGGGAAGTCTATGCCAGCATCCTTGTGAATCTTCAGCATAAATAGAGCAACACTGGCCCTAAAACAACTGAATTTCAGAGAAGCAACAACACTATCTGAAATTCAGCAAACATGAATACAAAGGTGAATAGATCGAGCTGCTCTTTCTCCCAGAACTCTACTAGGCCTGTCCCGATTGCGCTGGAAAAATTGCCAAAAAGTGCTCAAATAGTGCTCAATTTTTATAAAAAGTGCTTGAAATTTAGAAATAGTGCACGAAAGTTGCTCTCAGTTTTTTATTATTCCCTCATGAGCGGCTGTTCATACATATTCCTAGTTTTATCAAACTTTTAACTCTCGATTTTCTATTACTGAGGTGACCATAAAGTATAACAACGTTTGTCGAACTAAAACTCAGTCAGTAAAGTACACAGCATCACAGAGCATCACAGAGCTGTATAGCTACAACTGCTAGTCTCTCTTCGATCTATTGTATCGAAGCATCACAGAAGCTTCAATAAAATCTTGTAGAGCACTGTCTTGCTGGGCGTTAAGTAGACTGAACACTCGTTCAGCTGCACTAAAAGGACGCCAAACACGAGGGGGATATTCGCAGAGTAGGGTCCCAGGGAATATTCCCCTGAAGAGTTCAGACGATGAAACCAATTACAGGGACAAAAGGATTTACACGGGGGGGGGGGGGGGGGGCGGAATAATATAAATTTTAGTCTTTTTGACTGAAATTCACGAAAAATAGACGAGAAATGAGCCGCGGAGTCAAGATCAGTCGAAGGCTCAAGAAAGTTAATTAAAATTATAACACGCTGTAAATAACGAGCCGCAAAATACATTGAAATAAACCAGCGTATGCTCATAACGCCTCACATTGTTCGTCTATAAACTTTAAAGTGTTTGTAACTTGCAGTTTCGATAAGATTTGGTTTTAGAGTTGAAGGAAGGATGTTTTATTCAGCAAAACCAGATAAAAATAAAAGAAAATCTACTGAAAGTGTGAAATTGTTCGCAGGGAATATTCCCACGTTGTTATTATACTTTTACGCACAGTTCACACAAAAGTTTTGAGAAACACGAGTCAATCAAAATCGACTGTTCCCACTGTTAAAAGGACCATAATTCGTACATTTCCATGACAACAGTCAGCCAATCAGACGACAAGCTGGAATTATTCAAATTCATGATAATAGAAT
>JAEMWC010000252.1:0-35000 GCA_016490735.1 Pachyseris speciosa | reverse complement strand
CTAAAAGGTATCAGACACTATATACTACTTCAAAAAAGGGGGATCTTTTGGCTCCAAATTTAAGCTTTCAAATTTGAATCTCTCAAATCGTAATAACCTTAATGAGTCTTAGCTTACAAATCCTCTTTATATTCTCGGAAACTGCATTGGCTTTTATTAACTCACTCCTACATTTTGCTCGAATGATCTCACAATTTACTTGGTGCCCTGTTATCAGGTGTGACCAATTTGTCACGTTTGCTGTCCAGTTTTGTTAGGTTCAGCACGAGCTACTTTCCCGTGCGTTGTTACCATTTTACAGCTCTAAGCAAAAAAAATTTGAAAATTTATAGGATTTCATTCACTGATCCTCTGCCCTCCTAGGCCTGTAAACAATTCTCTCCCTTTCCTTGAATGCACCTGCTCTGTTACAAGTTCAAAAACAGGAAGCAAATAGAAAACACAACAGCATCATTTTACGCACATTCATTCACAAATATAGTTCGAAAGCATTATGCGCATGTCATCGCCTTCCCCGGCCGTAGGGTCGACCCCCGGGCTAACAAAGGGGATTGTAAAATCAGTCAAGCAAGCTTGAGGAATTTCCCGGGGAGTCGGGGAATCTTGCATGACAAAGTCCCCTGGGTGAGGTGTCTCTCAGCAGAAAATCCCCAGGACATCGTGATTTGCTCCGTACCCCTAATCTTTGATCGTAAAACAATGTCGTTTTTTTCTTCTACCCTAGGGCAAAGAATCTCATCCATCTCTTTGTATTCCCCCACGTATCTCCCTGGTTGGCCCGGGTGGTCGACCCCACGGGGAAACCGATTGCATGTGCATTAGGTTGTTTTGGCTAATTGAAGCTCGACACCCGCTCTTAAAATTTGGCTTGCGAGACAAAGATCAATAGTCATTTGTTCATTACTCACGAGTATATTACGAACCAACTTAATGACCAGCTCCCATTAGGCTTGTTAGCTCAGTTGGTAGAACACTGCACCGGTATCGCAGAAGTCGTGGGTTCGAATCCCGTACAATTTTTCAGGTTTTATTTTTACTACTGCTTAAGTAGTGTTCATAACTGCGATGATCACTCACATATTCATTTATCAATCCGTACTTCAAATTTATGATTTTCATATATTCATATATAGTCAAACATGGAACATTTAACTTTTTAAGAGAAGCAAATTTTTGGCGGTGTATCTCTGGCGTTTTGTGTAATGACCGAGTCCCTGATCATTAGATTGCCAAACATTTGAAACATGCAATTTGACGGAAGCAAAATTTTTCTCATGAGAGGGGTGAACAATAAATTGAGGACATCATTTGAAAATTCTTGCAAAAGTTGTCGATTACTTTTTCTCTCGAAATGAGAAGGACGGAATAAGATCTTAAAGAAACATTGCTACAAGGCATTTGCAGACAAACAAGAGAAATACCTAACGCTTTAAATTACGCACATACATTCATAAATATACCAGTAGCTCAATTTAAGGAAAACATTAGTCTGATAAGTTTCGCTAGCGGTGTCTCCGACATCCTCTCTTAATTTGGAGGACGAGATAAAAGTAACAAAATCCGGAACATTTCACTTTTTAAGACGGAGAAATTTTTGGCGGTGTATCTCGGGCATTCAGTTTAATGATTTGAGTTCATGATCATGTGATCGCAAAACATTCGAAACATATGCTATTAGAGGGATCAAATTTTTCCTACCCGAGTGTGAATAACAAACTGAGGCGAACATCATGTTAAACTTTTAACAAGAACTATTGGGAAGCTCGGAGTGGGGGTGAGGTACAAAATATGCCCTTAGCGAAACAGGGCTGCAAGGGAATTTCAGACAAACACGATAAATACTCAGCCATTACTGGAAGTTAGATATCATATATCCCAGAACTATATTTCATAGGCGGTCGTCTCGATCCTATGATCCGCTGTTTGAACATATCGAGCGAACCAGCAAGAAGAGTAAGGAAGATAAGTTACTGTTCAGACGCTTAAAGGAGGTACGTCACGGTCTTTGGATCTTGAAAAATTTAGCCTCCATTTTTTAAAAAGCTCGTTTGTAATCCGTTTCAGTCTTCTCCATCCTTCACCATCCTCGCCATATTTGCATTTAGTCTTGTCTCTTCGGTGCTTATCTTTCCTGACAAATTGTTATTTCATTGTTTCCCATTATTTAAATGCACTTCACAACAAAGCTGGTAAATTCGTGTAGTCAAATTCAATTGCGCGAGCGTGCTTCATATTCCTATTGTGCACGCTGATGCCGTAGCAGAGGGAATTTCTCTTTACACAATATTTCAACTACCGCGTTGAAAATGTTATAAAACAATTGGTTCATGAGTCAGCTGTGCGTTCATCGAGATATGAAGCACTTGGGAAGTTTGGAGAGCACTCAAGAAGCTAGAGTTGCTCTCGGCTACGCCTCGAGAAACTCTTACGCATCTTTCGTGCTCTCCAAACTTACCGCGTGCTTCATATCTCGATGAACGCAAGCTGGCACATGAACCAATATTTATTGTTAATTTTTTTATGTGCCTAATAATTGCCCAAAACATCGTGACCGAGCCCCATTAAGTTACTGGGCTTAAGGTAAGAGAAGTAAAAACTGGTGGCCGACAGGAGAGAAAAATGCCAAAAGCTATCACCCAGACGAAGATTCTGGAAAAAAAATTGTAAAGATTGTAATTGAATAAAAAATAAAATGCAGACAAAGAAAAGTTCTTTTTCACGTCGTGACTAGGAGAGAGGTCATGCAAATCATTCCTTGGAAGTTTAATACATTAAGACGGGACCCTGTGGCCTATAAAACGCATTGTTTATGGAGAGAAAACCTAACCTATTATAAACCTGCAGAATCCTTTCAACATGCAAATTTCTAGATTGATCCGCTCTATGCTATTTTAAGAAGTAACAGATGGTAGACAGGATCAGCAAATGATTAGTTACATAAGGGTGGTCTGTACATCGACGGACGTATGTGGATTCATAAAACATGTTCTCTTAAACCTTAAGTTTGCTATTTCTAGTTGAAAACCCTGTCTTAAATTAGCTGTACTGACAATACAGATAAAACGGTTCACCTTAAGTCTCTTAACTGAGGCATGTCACATGTCGACGTTTCCCGTTGCAAGCAATAGGATTTTGTCTGCTTGGCTAACTTCTTCCTTGGCTTATGATAAATTACAAGGAAAAATCGACGAAACCAGGAGCCCATGAATAGGAGCTTCACTTTCCCATACAAGCCCTTTGAGTCAACGTTTGCGCGTATCTTTTCTATTTTTAGAACACTGCGGGTTTCTAAATTTGCAGGCACTGTTTAGAATTCCCAAGAGAAGGATCGGGGCAACGCGCTCCCCACCTTTGGCCACAATTTTATTACGAATACTTGTGTCCGGAATGTACTGGAAACAGATTTTCATAGTAAATTGGAGCCTCCCGCAGAAAAAGCAGTTCTAAAAATAGAAAGATACGCGCAAACGTTGACTCAAGGAAACAGTGCATATGGAGGCTCCTATTCATGGGCTCCTGACGAAACGTATCCAGGATAAAACATACTAACAATTATTTTAAAGCTTGCTCTAGCTAAAGAGATTATAACTATCGATCGAGCTTTCAGCTGTCACGCTACAGCCTCCTAAAGATAAAACTTTAAAAATACCGTATTTTTTCAAACTTGGCCTGATGGACCCGGCATTTGTTTGAAGCCAGCGTTTAATCGGGGTCCGGCGTTTATAAACAAAGTGCAATTTTCTTTACTTTTTTTATTGATATATTACTATCTATTCCCCGAGACCCAGAGGCAATTTCTTACGGCGGAACGATTATTCTCTTCTTCCCGACCCGAACAAACTGTCCCCAAGTCACCGAAAATGATTATTACTAAACCAAACAGAAAATATTAAGTAATGCATGAACAAAACATAGCAAGTAGATGGGTACAACTAAAAAATAGTTTTGATTTCATAATAGGCAACTTCGCCAACGTCCCTCTTGCAAAACGTCTGCAGAACTATACGGGAATGTTTAAACTGGCTAATCTTCTAAACTTCGGGGCCTCGAAGTAACAGCGCGACCTCCCTCAAACGCCCCCGGCGTTTATTTTAAAATTACTAGTTTTCACCTGGCGTTTATACGAGGCCGGCGTTAAATCGAGAAAATACGGTATATATGAATAACAAAACGAACAATATAATGAAGAAAGAAAATGTGATGTCTAAATTGAGCAAAGCTGCATATATTTTTCTTTAAGAACAGAGTACTGATTGGGTAGTATAGCAGTTCTTACCGGCATTATTTACCAGCATGACAAAAACAAATGTTACCTCTTAAAATATCACTGATTGACGAATACAAAAGCAGAAATTCGAAGTATTGAAGTACTCGCGCTCCAGGTGACTATAATAGCACCATATACACTTTTGCTGATTAATAATAATAATAGTAATAATAATATCAATAATAATAATAATAATAATATATTTTAACAGAATGGCCATTTCAGTTATTAAAACTGCTATGAATATGGGCCTTGTGTAAAATGAATAAAAATCAAACTTAACATTAAAAACAAAAACAAAACTGTAAAACTATATACACTAATGTCTAGTACTGTCCGGATAAAAATTATATACAATCATTAAATAGGGTAGCGACCTCATAAAAAGGCCGTCTTAGTCGACTCTAGATTGACTTTGTTAATATATAACTTATCCTTAGTGCTAGTCCCTTGATAGACATGAATATCACAATTTCGCTGATGCAAATAACTTGGGGCTTGTCCATCAAGACAATTCTTGACCAGCTTGACGATATGTTTATCTCTTAAGAAGATCCCTGCCAAGATTGCAGATATGCAGATAGATTGCAGATATGCGTGAGTTTTCCCGTTTTTAGTAAAGTATATTCTCCACCGTTCAAATGGACAGTGGTCTTTTCTATCCTTTAGATACAGTTAATATATATATTTAGCCAAGCCTAAAAGCGGAGCTCCTAAAGCATTCTTTTTCTACTGGCATTTACATATAGTGTGCTTGTCATATCACCCATCTGACCTCACTCAAGCTACAGACCTAAGGCTGTAAAAAATAGTATGGAAAGGTGATCTTAGCCAGTATCACAGTGGATCTGGACCCCCCGCAGATTTGCACCCTCCAGTCCAGATCTGCTTGTGGATCAGATTTGGACCCCCTAGTCCAGAACTGCTAGCAGATATGAACCCCCTTTTACAGATTTGGACCCCCAACCCTCCTAAAAACAAGCGTTCTATTCAGTAAGGTAATAAAAATTCCTTTGCAAATTGAGTTTGGAGATGTTAAAAAGCAAAAAAAATATATTGAGGTAGGTTTTTTTTTTAAATAATCTTTAATACTTTGTGTAAAAAAGAACCTGCAACGCTAGTTTGCATCTATAAATTTTTAAAACAAAACATTTCTTAACATCTTAGAGCAATACCTAAGGACAGGTCTGTTTCCCCGTTCAACTGTAGGCTACTTAGTTGTAGTTTAGAGCCACTAGAAATTGGTGGAGAAGCCTGGTGAATGCTATTTTGAATCAGTATCCGACATCAGACATATAGTGATTCAGATCATCACTTCATAATGAATGCAATTTCAGTTATCCAAAGCCTCCCATGAGACAGTTGGAAATCAGAAATTGTGTATCCTCTGGATATATGTATGCATCAAAAAAATTATGAAAGAAAGATACATGGAAATCAATAAAAATATTTAGATGATATGCATTAAGGCCAAGATATTTCTCTTGATCAGTTACTTCTTGACCTTACTATCGCAAAAAACTGCTTGCTGACATTAAGCTCATCAATCAATGCACCTACAGTGTTTTCAAAAAGAAATCCAGCTGCTTTTCTGGCCAGCCAAGTGCAAGACTAAGCAACTTGATAATAAAATATTGGGCATTTGGTTGATATCACTATATATTAACAATGTAGTATGAGGATTTAAGGTAATGATTCACCAAAGCAAATGTGCTGGGAATCCGTGTTAGCAATCTTAACTTGATTTTCTATTTTGCAAGAAAGGTAAGGACTAGTCTCACATTTCTCCATGTACATTTGAAATTACACAACATGCTTCATCAAACATCAAAAATCCCATTACACATTAGTGTCAAATGTCATCCAACATACCACAAGATTGGTGTGACCAGCTATGAATAAAATTAATTGAAAGACTGCATGCAGGAGAAGGAAGTCCAAAGGATGTGTACATTAATGAGAAAGAGCTTACTTTAAGTTTAGTAATACTTTGTCATGCAAATACATCTAAGTTGATACACAAAAAAAGTGCATGACTGGAGAATAATTGGGAGAAAGTAAATTCCCATACAAAGAATATTATCTAATACACTAGTAATAGCACACGTATAGGAACCTAGGTTTTAAGAACCTGTTAGGCTAAAATTTTCATTTTAAGCCCCCTCCACATAAGAACCTATTAATGTTAAAATTTTAAGTTAGGTTCTTATCAGTGGGGTTGCTGTAAAAGTGTAAAGGTAGAAACTGCTGAATGAGTTTCTTTGTTATGTTTTGTTAAGGACATATACTGTACCTCTAGTGAACTGCCTATAGGCATTTCTCTATGGTACAAATAAATGATTTATACTGTATTATGAGATGATATTTATCATATATATAGTATATTCAGATAAAATTCATAATGAAAATTTAAGAACCTATTTTAAGAACCTTGGTAGCCTAAATTTGCTTTCAGTACCATTTATATAAGAATCTATTTAGGCTAAATTAGAAAATTCTGGTTCTTATACGTGGGCTATTACTGTATTACACATTCTAAAAACTTAGAGGTGAAATTTAAACGTGGCCCAAAGCTAACCTAATCAAATTAAATCGAATACTTGTCTCTTACAAGTCACCCCTGCTTTGAGATTGACACTAAAAGTAGAGAAGTAAAATTGAAATACAATCCAAAGCTAACCTAATTAAATTACATACTTGTCACTCACAAGCTACATCTGATTTAAAATTGACACAAATAATGTAATAGATAGGACTTAAAACTGCTTAAAGAAGGTGCATGTATGATGTTCGATGGAACACCATTCCAGTCTGGTATGTAGCGATTATAAAAAGAAAAGCTGAAGGCCATATATATATTTAGCCAGGCCAAGCCTAGAATCGGAGTTGCACACTCTCATCGAGCAACTTCGCATGGCTTTATTTGGGCCAGTTTAATTTGTGTCCAAAACAATTGAGCAGCAGCAGGGAAAACGAAGAGTTTTCGATAGCAAACGTTTGCAAAAAAAATACAGACATTCGTGAGTCCTAACTACTTTCAGATGAAAGCGTAACGGAATTCAAAGCGGATAAAAAAAAAACACTACAAGCGAACAAAGTACGATGCGAGTGTTTTGCTGGAAGAAGGAGAAGGTGGAGAAATTAAACAAGACTAGCTTGTAATAATTGGTATTTATTTTGACATAAATGCCCGTAGAAAAGACAATAAAGGGTAAAAACTGATCGTTAAGAGCAGTCAACAGGAATTAATCGCGGTTCAGAAACAACAGAACAACAAACACAAGTATTACAAGAAAACAAAGCACAATACGAATAATATTTTTTCGAAGATTCTTGGAGAGGGTGGAGAAATTAGACAAGTAACAAAAATTGCTTAGCAATTTTGACATAAATGTCCGTAGAAAAGACAAAAAAGAGGTCCACACCTGATCGTTTAGAGCAGTCAACAGGAATCGCTGAGGTAGCAATCACTCGCAACGCGACAGAGCTGAATAATAGCGTCATTTCCCACAAAATCTTTCCTTGGCTGACACAAAACGCTAAAGAGCTTTTATAGTTTTACTGGTACTTGCCATGTCTTCCGAAGAACCTTCTTCAATTAATGATTGGCAAAGCGTCATCCAGTTAACGAAGAAAGCGCTTGCCAAACCACAAAAGCATTTCTCTCGCAGACCCGTCCAATATAAAATTTATCAAAGCCAGCCCAGCCAGTCAACCCATTTCGGTGTTTTTTACATCCAAACGCTGATTCTTACCGGTTCAAACAATTAAGACGACATGTTTATAGACGGCGAAACTTAATATTCTTGTTTACAGGCCGCTTTCGACGAAGATCTCTAAAACGTTTTTCAAATTTTGACAACTTTATGTCAGATTTTGAGACGTGCAGATGCACATGCACATGCATTTGATCGGCTTTTTTTTTACTCGAGCTTTAATGCTTAATTTTACGAGGACTCATTGTGATTACGTGTTATTAAGATAAGGGCAAAAGTTTCTTAACGCTGTTGAGGTACCAAGGTCGAAAAACAGTCAGCCAAGCCGAGTGAAAACACTCGTTCGCTTGCAAAGAAAACAACGTAACAAAAAAACAAACAATTAAACTACTTCGTTGCGTCCAAAACGAGTACAGATGATTGTTATTTATATCCATTCGAGAGAAAAATACAAGTTTCATTCCTGAACAAAAGTAACAACGATTAAACCAAATGTTAAGCTTCTATTTATTTAATTTACCTCACTGTCCTGCGCTGTGTTGTAGAGGTTTGTACCACTTGAAAATACGTAAGCTTCAGTAAAGTAAAAACAAGCATCCGCAAAAATAGCAAACGGTTTGTCCAAAGAAAGAGCTTTTTCCACAGAGTTTGAGCTACTCGTTCCTCCCATTAACACAGGTGAACTGTTAAGTGACCTTTCTTATTGAGATGCAAGATGCCGCGGTAAAGTGAAAGCCCTTGAAGCGTTGAATTATACTGTTTTCAACCGCACAATCGATCCAAGTTTGAAGATTTTCTTGAGAAAAATCGCTCTTCCCTTCATCACTTGAAAATTCACGTTCCGGGGTATCTGACAAGTTCTTGATTTTTATGCTTTTTACGCGAATTTAAAGACAAACTTCGATCGAAGACGATGAAGTTGTTTTGCTCAAAATGAAGAAACCAAGTGAATGTGAAATTACGAGCCGCAGAAAGCGCGCGAAAAATTAAGCCTCGATTTGGTTTGGGTGTCCCACACCTGGCTTGAGCCTGCGATCAAATCGAAAGCAAGTACCTGGTCAGCGGTCAACTTCAAAAAAACAGCTGACCTCGATGAGGTCTCAACTTGAGCCCGCGATATGGTCACGTGACACTGGTCAGCGGATACTTTGTTTTGACAGGTGTCAATTGGCTATATGATGGATGTCTAGTATCAAAGACGTACGCTGGGTGTAAACTGTAAACTAGCTGGTTAGCTGCTGGGCCAGGTGGAGTATGGCCGCCATGTTGGATTATTATGATTATTATTAGGATATTATTAGTTATTGGGCAACACCACCGTCGTCGTCGTCGTCGTCGTCGTGCGCGCCCACGAGCAATACCGCTAGCCATTCTTACCATGAGAAAAGCAGTTGACGGGTTTCTATAGGTATGGTGCTCCGCTCGCGGCCCTTCGGGCCGCTGGAGCTCCGCTATTATGTCGATCCAGTTTATGATTCGCCGTACAAACCGGACAATTTTGTGATGCAGAGAGCGAATGAGACACTCCTATAAAAGTAGACGAATTTGTGGCTTGTTATATTTACTAGGGTAAACAACTTACTAAATAAAAACAAAAATGCTTTTGTTTTGTTGTACCCTCGCAGAAACAATTTTTCGACAGGCCTATTCTACCAAACACGTACGCGCTTTAAGCCTGACAAGGACTGACGCACTGAGGGCAAGCAAAATACATCTGTGCAGAATTGACGCACTTAAATTGGTCAAAACTTCCATAAAAAGAAATTAATTTTATCAACCTAAAGTTATGATTGGCGGGAATATGTTTTCATCAATGAATGACTGCAATGAGTGCTGCAAATTGTGAGAAAGAATCAACTGAACCTTCAGCATAAATAGAGCAACGTTGGCCTTAAAACGGAGAGACAACACAAGGACTATCAGAAAGTGAAAATGAACATAACGGCAAATGGATCGAGCTGCTCCATTTTGTTTAACCCTACTGCAGCCAAAATTGGGGCAACCGTTGCTCACTGCCTGATCTTTGTTGTTTCGCTGGTCGGGAATTCCTTGATAGGAATAGTTGTTTCCAAAACGCAAACCTTGAGGAAACCGATAAATTATTTCATCGTCAACATGGCCATGTCCGACCTGCTGTATCCTATTTTCTCCTTCCCGTGGAATCTCACTCAGTTGTACTCTAACAAATCCTGGCTTATTAGTGGTCCTCTTGGTGTGGCCTTGTGTAAACTGTCTCCCTTCCTTGCAGAAGGCTCACTTACTGTCAATATCGTTCACAACTGCGAGGATCATTCTTCATTTGAAAAGACGGATCGAAACGCACCAATCACGGTTTACAGTCTTCACAGCCAATAACATCACGGCTTAACTGACAGACAACCAATAACATTACGACTTCGTTGACCAATCACATCAACGACCAGAGTACTTATACCATCTCCTAACATTACTCCAATCACTTGACTCTGAAAATGACTTCCGCTTAGGTTGTCGAAACGTCAGTCAATGTCATCACAAACAGTAGTCCTTCTCAGAACTACACTCACCCGGATGATCGTGCTTCACTTAGTTATGATATGACTCCTGGGTTCAAACCATTTACAATTAACTAAGAATAAACAAATGTGGTCAAGTTACCTTATTGGTTGGTACATTGAGTTAAACACTTGCTTCATGCCAAATTTCAGCAGTTTACCATAAATGGTTTTGATGCTATGACTATTTTAGTAATGACCTATTTTATTGATGGTTTCAACCAGAGGTTCCCCTTAAATATACATCTCCGCGTTCTTATAGAGTACTAAAGTGTGACGTCACAAATATTAGAATTTTTGAAATGATGGGATTTGTTGAGATTTTCAGAAAGAGCAAGATGAAAGATGCTAACTAGCCAAAAACCAGCATTTAAAGGCAAATTGGATCTGAGATATTAGCATCGTTATGCACTGCTGACTCCATACAAATCCTTATAAATTTGACTCGGTTCATAACGTTAGGCACTGAGAAAAATTTAGAAGGATTTGTATGGAGTCAGCAGAGCATAACGGTGCTAATATCTCGCTCTCAAACTGTAAGAAAATGCTGATTTTTGGCAAGTAGGTCTTTTTGGTCGTGTTATTTCTGAATATCCGAAGAAATCCCATAATGTCACAAATTTAGTTTTTATGACGTCATCACTTTAGTACTCTATTATAAACAGACCATTCTGGCTTTCTGTGTCTGTCAAACGGGATACGCGCAATGCCGGTGAAAGTTTTGACATCCGACTTTATCCACGTCCTGATAGAATCCACTGAAACAGTGTTCAGTTTGATATTTTCAGTTGCTTTTGTCTTACAATCTTTATTAGCGAGAGAGATGAAAATCAACCTTTAAAAAACTGGGCCCAGCATTTCACTTGTTACTTTTAACGTTACAGTATTTCAATCATCATTGCATTTTATTTCATTTGTCGATTTAAGTCCCATTTTGAGCTAAAATATTGTCTTCGGTTCAGGGAAAAAAATAATAAAAAAGCAATAAACAAAAAGCAAAAACAAAACAAAAATTTATTCATTATTTGCATGTACAGTTGACGTTGTAGGCTAACAAGTCCCCTATGTGGCTGTACATAACTTGTTTGTTGATATTTTAGAAACTCAATAATTCACTTTTGCCCGCTGTTATATTGGAAGGACCCTTTTGCCCTTAATGTTACACAACTAAAGGTTTGTTATTCTTGTTATTCAGTTCTTGTGTACTAATATAAAACGTCCATGCCGTAGCTGGAGATTTTCTTCCTCGTGAAAAATTAGGCGTCAGTGTTATCTGTTTAATGTATGTAACGACACACTGGAAAGAAACAAAGAATCATTGACTTTATTAAAGCGCCACGTGAAATTTGCAAAGTTCTCTCTAGTAAGCACAAAGTTCATGTGCATTAATCACAAAGAAAATGTTCTACTGTGTATATAACGCTTTTCAATAAACGGTCAGAGATTGTTCAAAGTAAATTATTGTGCCCTTTTATCGTTGCACCCGCGGGCTAACGTACTTGTGGGGCCATTGAAAACGGGACTTTGTCGGCTTTTCGGTTACATAGAAAATTGTTTGAACCAAATATATAACGTTCGGAAGTGTAAACATACGCAAACGAACACTTGATATTGAATTGCACTGCGGCGGAAAGCCAAAAAGCCTTACGGACTAATAAACTTCCGTTAAGCTTTAACTTTCATAGGCATTAAGGGAATCCTTACACTGCATAAAGACAAGCTTCACATTGCGCAAATTATTACATTTTATTTACTTCAAGTTTACGGAACCGCGTTAAAGTTGCGTAAGTTGGTGCCCTACCATGACTTACGGGGCAACGTATACTTGCGTAAAGTCTACTTTACGTTGTTGGAAAGAAGCGTAAAGTTCCTAAAAGCTCGGCTTTACGGAAAAATTGCGGCAGCTTTACGGAATGATAAGGTTACTTTTCCGTGTTGTGGGTTTTTTTAAAGGCTCTTTGATATCAGATTACAATGATTCATTTAATTAAGAATAATATTTCAATAGTTTTACAAGATATTACAACAACGTTACAGTAGTGATGACTACAGACTATTGCACTATTCCTTGCTTTGTATACTACCGGTAGTCAACTGAATATTGTTAATAAAAACGCGATTGCATACTTTCGGTAATTCATGTTCTTTTTCACCATGTTACTTCAAACCAGTGCCATGCTGGGCCCTCATGTCTTAAGAGGAGTTGTGCTTTGGTCGTGTAAACGCGGTGTCTGATGTCTGATAGACCTGCGTACCAGGCCAGTGCATGACCAGGGTTTTGAGTGGGTAGTGTTTAGGACCGCTAACGGAGGGGCGAGTTTGTAAAAGGAAGAGGGGGGAGTTCAGGGCATCCTACCCCTTGAAACTTGAAACTGGCTCCTAGTATGCTTCACATTAAAAAGTCGACTTAATGCGTATAAATCCATATCGCCATTCACTTTAGCTTGTTCCTGGCTCTCACATATTTAGGGCCAGCGCGCGAGAATGAGCGAAGAAAATTTAGCTGGATTTTCTTCCGTCATTCTTCGTTCGTTCTCTTGTGTTTCGCTCTTCGGTCGCCCTGAATATCTGCGAGCCTGGAACTAACTAATTTTTAATCGGTTTGCTACTGATCCTGCAATAGCGTGCCAAGCTCAAGCCCCCTTGGCTGCTTCTTTGCAAATAAATCCACTACCTCCTCTCGTGGGTGAGTGGATGTGGTGCCTCTTACTGTGAGGTAGTGGATGTGGAACAGAGCCAGCTGGGACTTCCTCTCTTAGCTTGCGCAGGCCACTGGCACTCGTTTCACGTTTGCAATGTCTCTATTGTTTTTGAGCTATATCTAAATTATCTAAACAATCACTGAGTATTTTCAGAAATTTTGATTCGATTTCAGCAAAAATACTGTGAGATTAGTAGAGGGACTCGACAAAGAACTACTAAAAGTCTCTTAACATTTTTGAACTGCTCTTTTCAGCGCCACACAAATTAAAATGGCTTTTTCATTAGTTAAGACCCACAGCACGATCAGGGAAATTTACAAATCACGATTGTGGAACTCGCATTTTCAATTTTCTCTACTTTAGACAGAGAAACCAAATTTAGAATCAGTTTGAAAAGCCGTATTCATTTATTTATATGATCTTTTTTTTTTTTCATGATTAAACAGGATATTAAAACAAAATGTCCCCAATACTTGAAGCATGAGTTCCAACGGGCAATGTTTGAAATACTACCCCCACCCCCACCCAACGACTCACCTCAATATTAATCGCCTCTCCCTAGAATAATCGTCCCCTTTTGGTGCGAACAACGAATAATCGCCCCTGCTATTCGAGGAAATTCAGTATTGCATTTCGCGACGGCTGGATAGCAAATGATCACCCCATGAACTTGCTGCTACCTGCTTTCGTTGGTTACCCATCATTTCATGATATTCAGCCCATCACTATTTATTAGCTTCATTGCGATTCAACAACGAAAGGAATTTTATAAGAAACGATGCAATGTTTGCGAAAGGGAAAAATATTGCCTAGCCCAAAGCTTGGGTTCATATTTCGACAACATTCGCAAACGAAAATTGGTGTTGATTAATTAAGAGACAGTTGCGAATGTGATAAGTGGTGCCCCTCGGGACCAAACAGCTACGCGGCAAAGCATTCATAATTAATTCATGCAAAAACTTTCGTTTCCAAACGACATTGTCAGTGAAGTCCTCCTGATAACATTTTGCCTCCGTAGCTTATTTCTGCTGTTTTCCGTGGGATGTAAAGTAAGTTTCGATTTCGGGTTTTCCCAATCAACGCCGAGGGTAGCTTAAACGAAGTCCCATATAACAAGGGTTAGGGTTTGGGTCCACAACGAAGCAGAATTCGCGCTATAGGAATGTTAATCACAAGTGATCGCGACGTGAACCGAAAAAGCCCTGCGGATAAGCCGAAGACTCGGACGAATTGGTGGTAAGCTTGAGATATGTTTTGAATTGAATCGCAATTAAGGCTTTAATGCCGAAGTTAGCAAAACTGCGAAGTTTTGACAATGATGCATTGCTTTGGTCACATACATCAGATGAGATGGTCTTCAAGGGAACCCCAAATCTTAAAAATAATTATTCTTTATTGTTTGAACTAATGATTGGATTTCAAAGTTTACTTTGGAACGTGGAAATAACGTTTCGATATACTAAAAATAAGGATATCATGATCACTTCTTTCGCGTTTAAATGTCCTGTATACCGCCATCTTGGATTTTATAACGTCATTTGGTTAATTTGTCAATGCAAAATATTTTCTCTGCTTCATTTGCTTTTCGACAACAGGCGCGACCAATTGACGTCATGAATCCAAAATGGCGGCGAACAGACAATTTAAAAGTAAAATAGGTCATTAATGAAACCCATTTTTTGTACACTTACTCACGTTTCAAAGTAGATCTTGGAATCTAGTAATTATTTCCAACATTTGAGGCCAATTAGTTGTAAGAGTGGAGGTTTCCTTTTGCGGCATTTACTAATCCATAGAAGTTTATTTCCATGATGAACGTCGATTATTGATCATTAATTCAAGAAACGTTTTGCTTTTTTCTATTGATTTTGATATTTTTAGGCTCCTGGTGGGAACTGATGTGGGCATGTTATTTATCCCTTGGTCAGAATACCCTCAGATGTTCGTGGACTGACCTTCGCTTGCAGCCAGTGCTAGCTACTTGTAACATAAGGTAAGCAATGTTCTGATTCACTGAGATGAAGGTGTAGTCTCTTAGTTTCGTTTACGGCATGTGATGAGACTCACTAATGCAAGATGACTAAAAATTCATTAATTTGTGTTACTAAGAGTGCAGAAACTCACGTTCGTCTGATTGTTTTTTAGGCCGTACGTTTGTTGGGTGTGTGGGTGGGGCTGGTTGGGGTGAAGTGGTCCTTTTGCAGTCCAAGAAAATACAATTGGTATCATCAGGAGCCCATAACTAGTAAAGAGTGATGGACTCCTGGTATCATCCCTGCAAACGGTTACTCATCAAAATAAAATAATCAAGCAAACGTATCTCAAGTAAACGTTTTATTACTTGAACACGTTAATAGTGCTTTCCAAGACCTGAAGACTCATCATAACGTCTTTTCGTTTGGTTTTCCAGTGGGGCCCCGTTAATACGATCACCTTCAGGCCATGGAAAATTGGTCGTATTAACGGGGTAGGGTCTTATTATAGTGCAACGCGCTTTAAACATGTACTGCACATGAATACCTTTAATTCCGGCCGCTGTATAAATCAAAACAAAGAAACATTCAAAGCAGATACTGAAACGAATTGTTTACATTTGACCTTTTTGCAAGTATGAAGCTCAGCCACAAAGGCTGTGTAATTTTTTTGGATAACGATGCTATGAGGGAGACAAAATAACTCGCCGAATTCACCTTGATGAGCGCAAAAGCATCCGCCATCTTGGCGTGATCAAAACGGTGTGGTGACGTCACTCGTTGTATTCTTGGTATTACTTTGTGAAACACCCGAGGGCATAGAGAGAGAGATCAGAGCAGAATGAAGTCCAAGATAAAGTATGTGGGGTAACTACTTTGATAGGATCCCTGGAAATGTAAGTTGTAAGAGCAATTCGGAAACCCAGGGCGGAATGCAAATTTTCCCGAGTAACGAAGGTGGACTTGATTTGTTAACAAACAGGCGCGAAGTGACTGCAGTCAAAAACGTCTACTTTGTGTTCAGGTGTATATGTGTCCTGTGCATTTTGAGGCGGCTTGTTATGAATAACGAATGGATCTTAATGTAGAAAAGAGAGATTATGAAGCGCAAGGATGGCTTAGGGAATATGTAGCAGTCCCTACGATAAATTACGTTGAACTTACCACTTCCATGGAACAGACTTCGCGTGAACGCAGAATGGCGAGGACAGAGTTGTGGAGAATTTCATTTATGCTGGCTTGGTCAACCGATTTCGCGGGCCTCTTAAGCTTTTATGTTTCCCTTATATTGTTGCATATACTTGGAAATGTAATTAAACCAGACGAGATTCAACTGAATTCTAACACGAACGTCGTGTCAAGAATAAATGAGGAGGAAATTGTTGACGATCTCAAGAAATTCCAACCGAGCATAAGAGCGCGGAAATTCCCAAATTTCCAGAGCCGGATGAAAATATGGTTTCGCTTGATTCGGTAGGCCCATCCCGAGCGGTAGTTCATTTGCCCAAACATCATTAGCGAGAAGTGAAATAGGCATCTACTTCGCATGGAGCAAGTGAAACTTAAACAAAGGCACGCCGTGCTTCAAATGGAAACCAAACACTCCAAGAAGACAAAAAAAAAACCCCTTCAGAGTGTATGAAAGTGATTTCTTTTAATGTTTGTTTAGCAAAAAAATCAAATATTCACAAAATATTTCAAAGCCTTATCGTGGGAAGTGCAAAACCGGACAACATCATCGCCAATGATACATTTTTCTAACAGCGAGTATCATCCTACTTCGTTTCATCTGCATTACCTGCCGTAAATGTAACTTGCAATATGTTGGTTCGACATCGACTAAATTCAAAATTAGATTTCGCAACCACAAATCTAGTATGCTTAAGAATAGAAGAACATGTGAATTGGCGGTCCACTTTAATAGCTCCCAACATGAATTTTCTGATATAAATTTTATTATCATCGAACAAATTAATTCTTCTTAAACCACTGCACATTTAGACCAATTACTGCTTACTAGAGAAGCATATTGGATGACGCAATTATTCACGCTTAACCCACATGGCCTTAACAAGAGGCGTGAATTTCGCTCTAAAAATCGCATCAATTACAACAAATGACTTGTCCATTTCACATGTTCTTGCTTGGTTAATGAATTGCTTCTTGTCCAGTTCCTTTTGTATTCCTTAATTTGTTATAAATAGTTTCAGAGGTTATGTAATTGCTTTTGTGTTCAGGGGCTCCGTTGGGGGATTCTGTTATTTTTGTTTGAATTTTGCCATTCAGGGGCCCTCAGTAGGGAACGTATTACATTGTTTAAGGGCCCTGCCTTGGGAATTTGTTATGACAATAATCACGATTGTTCACAGGCCCCTTGCAGGGAATTTGTTACGTTGGATCGATTACATAACTTCTGTCACTCACCTTTTTATTATTTGTTAATCACCTGACTTATATAAGCTAGGACCTCAGACTGGCACAACCATTGTAAATAGTTTTAGTTCTTAGTTGTTAAACTTTTTAATCTGAAGAAGGCTGAACAGCCGAAACGTTATTACATCCGTCAGATCAGCTAGAAGTTCGCCCCACTGTCCTTATCTCTTATTTATCTACAAATTCACGTGGTGGCATAGTACCTTCGGATCCTTCTGCTGGGAGTTCATTGTTTGTGTAAACCTCCTTATTCTGCATATATATATATATATATATATATATATATATATATATATATATATATATATATATAGTACAGTAAGGTAGGGAGGGGATATATTAGCAACTGATTGCCTTAATTACTTAGGATCACCAGCCTATTCCCGTTTGGATGGCGATTCATTAGGGATTTCTGAGAAATACAAACAGACAAGGTTAATTTGGGAACAGAAATAAACACAACTAAGTAATCAAATGAAAATGTAGCTCAGCCAGGAATCGAACCTGGGTCTCCAGATTACCGCTCGGATGCGTTAACCACTAGGCCACTGAACCAACCACACTGGGAACATATTTTTACCGTACAACACATACACAGTGTGGCATTCTAATGGTAAGGTCCGAGGAGACAAATTTCACATCCGACCGGTAATCTGACCGGCAATCCGACCGGCATCTGTGTGAAATTGTCTCCTCGGACCTTACCATCAGAATGTTACACTGTGTATGTGTTGTACGGTAGAAATATGTGTTCCCAGTGTGGTTGGTTCAGTGGCCTAGTGGTTAAGGCATCCGACCGGTAATCTGGAGACCCAGTTCGATTCCTGGCTGAGCTACATTTTCACTTGATTATTTAGTTGTGTTTATTTCTGTTCCCAAACTAACCTTGTATATATATATATATATATATATATATATATATATATATATATATATATATATATATTTATAGATCAAGGAGAACCTCCACTCTTACGGCAAATTGACCTCAAGTTGTTGGAAATTATTATTAGATTACAAAATTTAGTTTTAAATGTAGCAATAACATTTAGTGCACAAGAAATTAGACTTCATTATTGCCTATTTTTTATTGGCGATGCCTCCGAAATTAGCAACGATTTTTGAGTCTCACACTGTTTATCGATAGTTCTCTCTGACATTACTTTTTCGCATTCGAAATAAGACATACTAGAGCTGTTAAGTTACACTAAACTTACTAGTCTATGTTGCTCAAAACTAACGTCCAAAACTCGCTATTTAAATTCATATCGTAGTTTTCATTTCAAATTCCTAGATGTAAAGATATGGAAAGTGACATGCATGCTGGTACTACTGAAGCGTTTCTCGCAAATCCCGGCCTTTGATGCAGAACATTTCCATTGAGTTCATGTTAATCTAGTTGCTACTTCTAGGTATGTTATTAAATTACCTCGGCTAAAAATGTGATATCTTGTTTCCGAAATCTAATCTCCGATAAACACTTGTCGTCCTCCAGCACTGGTTTGTTGACGTATTCCGTTTGTACAACAGTAAAAATACTTCGAGAATACTTCGAGAGAAGTTGGCGTCTTCGGCGGCTGCTTAACTGCTTCCAATTTCACTCCACAACCGTGTCCTCTCCCCAGTATTTTCTCGGTTTCTCCGTCGCCGTTGGCGTTCCCGTCGTCGATGCTTAAGGTCCCTAATGCTCTCGCGCAAACGACCGTCCCCGTTGCTGCCGTAAGCACGGGCGCGGCACGCGGGTTTGTTTTGCTTCCTTCTTGAATAGTAATGTCAGCGTCAAACAAAATCACCACCTGCCCCTGACGAGCTTAACTCCCCCAAAATCCCCCTCAGCAATAAGGCCTGAGCGGCGCGAAGGCCTAGTTTCTGATGGGGGGTTTTAGGGGAATTAAGCGTCTCAGAGGCAGGTGGTATTTGTTTGACGCCGACATTACTACTCAGGACATTCCTCCATCCTCGGAAACCCAGTGGCAGATAGTGATCTATTTCCATTGGTCTTTCCTTCACTCCTTAAGCTATGAGAGAGAAAACGTTGGTTGCCTTCAGGAGGATGGTAAAAGAGATAGGGGAGGGCCGGGTGGGGAGACAAGCCTGAAGGCAAACCAAGAAAATAACGAGTGAAAGGATGACCATAAGCTTAGGGGCCTACGGTTATATCGCAGCTTAACGTCCCGACTCCTCGTGTGAAGTGGCGCTAATTAATATGCGAGCTAGCTTATAAACAGTGGGAAAGACCGCTGAAAATAGTGATCTATTTCCATTGGTCTTCCCTTCACTCTTTAAGATATGAGAGACAAAACGTTGGTCAGAGCATGCGGGAGATAAATTACTCCCTGCAACGCATGAGCAACATACTTCCTCCCAAACTAAAAAAAAAAATATTCAAACAAATTGGAATTAAGCTTGTGAAAAGCCTGCGGGAAAAACACAAACAAATATGTGCGTATTATAGGCTGCCACACCCTGGGCCTTCAGAGCACTGCCGTCTGGAGAAACCCATGATTCCTGATTGACCCGCACTTGATAGAGACCGAAACCTGAATCCAATTCCCATTGTGGGGTATAATAACTTTTAAAACGCTTCGAGTGTCGAGACTGGCGGGAAAAACAAAAGAAAAGAGGAAAACGTGAGAAAGACGAAAAACCAGATAAACAAAACGAACAAGACGGCAAGAAAAAGGAGCAAACCCAAGGAGTGAGAGCCTTGGCGCCCGAATATCCGAGAGGGTGCTTAGAGACCCCTCCAAGCACTGTCACCGGGAGGAGAGAAAAACAAAAGCTATTGAGAAAAGGCGCAACGAGACGGAACGAACAGCTGTTTGCTAAGCGCGAGAAAAATAATATGCAAATCTATATAAAGCGGGGAATAATACGATATCAAGAATACTATTTGGCGAACTAACCCCCGCGCTCCGAAACAAGTAAAGGAGACTAACGAAGATTACAGCGTAAATCATAAAGCCCCGCGGCGCCCGACAAAATAAGCTCTTCGCCAACTCTGCGGTCGTCTACACTTTATCGTGAACCCTGTGGCTTACGAAATTTATTCATTTATTTATTTATTTTAAAATATTTAAACAGGTAGCCCAATTCAGTAAAACTGGTTTAAATGGGGACCTGTAAATAAAGCGCAAATAATCATTATGCCCGCCAACCCTGTGGCTCTCTTAATTCATATCGTCAACTCTGTGACCCACCAAAAAACAGTGAAATACTCAGTATATCGGCCATCCCTGTAGCTCGTATTATCAACTCCGTGACTCACTCAAATAATAGCGTAAAATTATTATACTCGCCATATCTGTGGCTCTCTTAACTCGCATTGTCAACTTTGTGACTGATTCAAATAATAATGGATAAGCATTAAACTCGCCATCCCGGTGGCTGTCTTAACTCGTATCGTCAACCCTGTGACTCACAAATAACAGTGTAAACAATAATCCGCCATCCCTGTGGCTCTCTGAAGTCGTATCGTCAACTCTGTGACCCACAAAAAAAAAAACAGTGAAATACTCAGTATAGCGGCCATCCCTGTAGCCCGTATTGTCAACTCTGTGACTCACTCAAATAATAGCGTAAAATGATTATACTCGCCATATCTGTGGCTCTCTTAACTCGCATTGTCGACTCTGTGACTGATTCAAATAATAATGGATAAGCATTATACTCGCCAACCCGATGGCTGTCTTAACTCGTATCGTCAACCCTGTGACTCACAAATAACAGTGTAAATAATAATCCGCCATCCCTGTGGCTCTCTGAAGTCGTATAGCCAACTCTGTGACTGGCACAAATCTCCGACTAAAAAGAATTGCAGCCTCGACCGCTCGCCAACAAAACTACCCAATCTAAAATGTTGGCACAAAACTACCGAAGGACATTAAGGTCACCTCTAGCACGTCGCTGTCCAGCTCAATAGCTGAATGATCTCGCTTACTGGTAACCTGCTCGGGTGGAGAGCCACGTGCTGACGGTACTGGAGTTACAGGCTGCGAGGAAGAAGTAGAAGCTTGAGGACCTGGAGCTTGACAAGCTGCCGTTTGTTTCGGAGCTGAACTGAGGGCCTGCCTAGCCAAACCAAGGTCGCCTTCGAGCGGAACGCTTGTAGAACTTTCGTTGAAGGTTCTGTCATGCTACCGGTTCGACTCCTCGTGTGAAGTGACGCTAATTAATATGCGAGCTAGCTTATAAACAGTGGGAAAGACCGCTGAAAATAGTCGGACAAAGATTCGGGACGAGCGAAAGTTTACAAGGCAGTCGGGAGAACCCCTGGGAATATTTCTTTACCGAATTTGTTCCAGAAGCTATTGAAATTTTCTGCCCAATCGGCGATCAGCTTATATATCGCCCTCCTGTCGTGATTCCTTACACCAACAAGTAAGCGGTCAATCTGCCGCCGACCATATCTTTAGTGGTTCCACTTGTCTCGTTCGTTCGACGGATTTATCCTACGAGGAACATTTTGGTGGCAAGGGACCCACAAAACTCAGAAATCCACAAATTAAAATTGTACTCAAGCAATAATGACTTGAAAAAAACTAGACAAGTCGAGATGAAGACCGACCCCAGGCATCGTAAATTTGACGCGAAGAACAGCACGTAACTCGGTCTCTTTTTTTGCAATCGACTGTCTCAGCTCAATTTCGATAGAGACCACGAAAAGGCCTTAGATAATGTGTATAGTTCCACCGTGATATATTGCAATGTTTTGGTTTTCATATTTTTGACTGGTATCTGTTGGCAAATATCCTTTTCTTCCCAAGGTGTGCATAAAAGTATGCAGATTGCCTTGCAGTTGTGATAATTGCTAATTGTGTTGTACTGTACATGCAAGATGCATGGTAATTTGCACAAGCTTTCCATGAACTCTTTTACCACAGTGGTGCTGAGCTCAGTTAAAAAGTTAATTTAAGTTTTAAAAGCATGTTTTAGAGTGGGCTTTTGCAAAACCTTGCTGAAAACATTTACATTATGTTGTTGACTGTGCTACAACTTTTATGTTGCAAAGTTTCAGATAACGTTGTCTACAAGTTGATGCAGGATGTTTAGCGTCTTGTATGCACTCTTGTCTTTATAAATGCTCAAGTGTATCCATAATATAACAATTTTTAAATTCTATTTTTGCATGATACAGTTGTACTTACTGTGATTGCTAAGCCAGTGGTACACCAGGAAAGAACCACACCAATTTTGGAATGGGTTCTTCCTGTAACCGCCCTTTTCCTTGAAAATTTTTAAAACATGAGAGAATGCTTCCAGTGAATTAAGGAACCATGTTTTCAGTTCCTCGCATAGTGTAAATGTGTTTTGTGCCGAAAGACCCTCGATAACCACCTATTGACAAATCATTCTCAACTATACAGTTCACTGAGTCAAACAGTTAGGCTGATACAATGGTATGGCTAAGTATAGTTAAATTATTTTAAGGTAGGTTTCAAATTAAAGAACACTACACACAAACCATGCCCATAACCTGAATACAATTACAAAATATGTTAACATGCTCATTCAAAATAGAAAATTTAGTAGCTTCTCAGTAAGATATCCCCTTTTAGATAAAGTGAAAAAAAAAACAATAAAATAAAACTAGAAGGGACTGTTATTTCATGTATTGTTTGTTCAGAAGTTTTCTTGATAGTGAGATGTAACTTTAAATTCAAGTTTCCAGTTTCCAGTGTAATCTGTTTGGATATTGTAGTGATTATTTGTCACAAGCCTTATGGCCTCAGAGTTGTTATTAGGTTTTAGAGTAGTAGCTGACTGGAATCTTACAGAAGGTTGCTTTGTTTTTATGAGAATTTAAACAGTCTTGAGAAAACGTTGGAAACTTTTCATTAAAAAGCGGGTGGCTCAAGATTTAAAGAAACTAATTTTTTAGCAAGCTGCTAGCACTTCAGGAGAAGCCTACCTGGTACTAAGTGAAATTTCCGATGAGTATAACCAAGATGAAATTACACCCTCAGTTTCAAAGGGGGGTACAAAAAGAATATAAATTATTCTTAAAATTTAATTGTCTATCTGTTATCTGTTGGTCTTTCACTTTGCTTTTCTACAGCGGCCCAAAAGGGTCAATCACAAATCAATTTACCAAAACAATAATCAGTTTCCCATAACACGAAACAGTTTCTCAAAACACATACAATTTCCCGAAACACAAGTCAGTTTACCATCATCATCATTCAAAGAAACACCTGTAATAAGCTAATATACTAAGTGCACTGCACAAGATGTTAAGCAATACCATATCACACTGCCTAATGCTTAGGAGCTACAAAAGGTATCAGGTCAATACCGTACCCCAGTTACGATGCAAAACATCTGCCACAAATCTGCTAAGGTCTCAAAATTATGCTAACTCTACCAATAGTAAGGAAAAGACTAAGTGTCTATATGCTCAAAAGAGTGATGATTTTTGTAAAAATCTGTTTTCATCTTAACATAATACATGCCATTAACCATTCCTTTTCCCCAAAAACACTGGGGTAGTTTCTATTCGAGTCTTACTCTATAACCAAGGTAATCACCTATTTCAAAAGCATAATCTGAACTCAAATCAACGTCAAAATGGCATCTGTATGCAGGAAAATGTCATAGTATTGGGAAACTGATTTTAATTTGATAAATTGGTTTGTAAATTCGGCCTCCGTAATTTTCCACACAAAAGCAGCCGTCAAGCCCAATAACCTTAACCACTTAACCTGGTCTTTATTGATTGTCATAATATAAATGGATGGAGAGACAATCACGACTACGGGTAAATTATTTTAAACTGGATTTTCTCAGGCCATTTCAAGGTCTCTCTCGAAATTGAGCTGAGCTGAGCTGAGCTGAGACGCGACGTTGAGTCGATTGTAAGCAGTGGACGGTTCGATTTCGTGAGCAAAACAAAATAATTCATAATGTGAGATCTTAACATTTGGTACAGTTTGCGAGTGTACCGGTGTGAGACTGGCCACATTAGCAATCGTTGAACATGTTACAAGATTCTTTCTTTAAATTGTTGGAAATTCTGAAAAGATGTACTCCACTTTTACTGACTTCATTTCATAATCTGAGATCTTAACGCTTGTTTCAGTTTGTAAGTAAAAGCTTTTTGACATACACCGTAGAATTGCACTGTGCATCCTTTCCGCACATAATTACTTGTATCATTAGTGCATGCACTGAGAACAGGACAGTTTTTATATGACAATAAGTTGCAGGGGAAATTAATAGCTATTTTCTTCTAAACAAAGACAGTGAGCCTCTTCTTTTAATGTATAAAATATTTGATATACATGGCATTTGGCTAGTGATGATTTATTGCATTTTTAAAGAAAAGTTAAAAATTCTGCTTTGAGATATTTTCACATGAATGCTGTAAAGAACTTCTTATTAGGCAGTGCTGGGTACTGAAGTGTGTGTGCACTCAGTGAATTTTTTATTAAATCTAATTCCAATTTGACTGAAATAGTGTATAACGTACAGCTGTAAGCTCAAAGTACACAGTGTACATGTATTCTGTTGAGCTGCATTAGGTGGCCCACTTATCTCTAAGAAATTTACAGCGGGCATCTTCCTGTCGAGGATATTACAGTATCTACATTAATTGTCAATGAGTAATAATTATTTTACTTTACTGTTGTTATTGTTTTAGAATTCATGTTTATTTCTTCAACAGAAAGAACCCTATTGTTGCATAAAGGAGGAGCCATTTCCATTCATTGTCTTTGGCACCCTGGATTTCCTGGAAAACTTCACATGGCCACTGATAAACCAATTATCATTTTGCACTTTTGAAGCATCCCATTAGTTGAGGCAGCTCTTGCTCTACACTGTATTGGCAACATATTATGTGTTTTTACTTCTTAAATTATGCCCAAGGTCTTGGGATATTTGTTGTTGTACAGTATGTGTTGTGGTTCAGTTTCATGTTTGGTTCAATTTTTCTTTGTTCTACACTCATGATCATACATTACCATATACAAAAGCAAAGGAAAACAAAGTTAAAATTGCACCGCAACATATACTATTATAGATGTTTGTAGGTCTTCAAGCATGCATTTTGCAGATTCATGATGGCAAGAAGCTGTCATCATCAATTCTACATTTTGTCAACTTGCTACTAACAGTGTTCCATAGGAGACCACTTGCAATAACACTGTAATGTGCTGTACTACATGCTTGCCATTAATTTTTAAAACATGCAAAATTAATATTTGTTCTTCATTTTCACTTATGGGTCAAGCATGTAGAAGTGATAATTGTATAACAATGAACAATTTGTTGATGAAAAAAAATCACCTGGCTCTACTACGGTGCTGGCCATACTTACAGATGATTTATTCAGTGGTTTAAAAAAATTATCATTATTTTGGATAAATGTAGGTGTTTCATTATTCTTTGTTTTTACTGTAAATGGGGATGCTATAAAGTTGCCAAAATGAGGCCAATTCTCAGTGTTTCAGGCTGGGATCTCTGCACTGTAGGTCGAGACTTTTAGAAGATCTGTCAATTCCTTCAATTCAAAAATTCAATTTGTACAGTGATTTACTTTTTCATTGCGCGTATTTGTGAAAAAAAGATCACAAAGACACTTTCTTATTACTGTAACATTATGATTTAGTAGCTATTGACAGATCCTGATAGTTTTTATTTCATTTTTAATTTTAACCCAACATAGGAATGGCAGTTACTTGCAATTAGTTGAAATTGGTTCCTTTGGCATCTACTTGAATCTTGTTATTACAATCCGTGATGAAGTCCATGTGATAGGAGGAAACTTATCGGACAATAAACAAAGTTTGAGAATGAATATATGAAAATCATATATTTAAACCGCGGATTTATGATTGAATATGTGAATGATCATCGCAGTCATGAACACTAACATAAACTTAAGCAGTAGTGAAAATAAAGCTTGAAAAAAATTCAGGCTTGCAAGGGAATCGCACCCACGACCTCTGCGATACCGGTGCAGCGCTCTACCGACTGAGCTAGCAAGCCATCTGGGAGCTGGTCGTTTGTTGGTTCATAATATACTCGAAAGTGGTATATTATAAGTTCTTTTACTGTGTGCTGCTTCCTATTTTTGTTTAAAAGATGAAAAACTCGACTGAATCGGAATCGTCCGGTTGGTTGCAAGGATAACCTTGGATACATGCAGGTGCGTGGTACCCAAGCAAAGTATCGCTGAAGTATAGAGTAAGGCAATAAAAAGACCAAACAGAATTAGATTTCCAGAAGTAATTTTTTTTTGGTTTTGGTTTGATTGTTATCGGGAAAAGAATTGCAAGTTAAGATTCATTCGTAATGTAGCTAATTTTCCAGCTTACATTCCTCATTTTACTTGATGTGAGTGTTACTTGATGAGGAGCGCCTGAATTGAGACTGTTCTATTCCGGCCGAAACTTCGTACATATCAAAGTTTAAGCAACCAGAGAGTCGCTTTCGTTTTAAATTTCCGCCAACTAATGGATTAAAAGAAAGACGCCTGCCACTCAAAATTGAAGATATTGCAAAATGATTCTTAAATATGCGAAAGGTAAAACTCGGATTCTAGCCAACCTGACTCTCTGCTAAACGCTATAAAGAGAACTTTGCACCTGATATTCAAGTATTTGCTGGTGCATTGGCAGAGCTGAAGAAAAGCGAACAGACAAAACTAAAAGTGTTTTAACAGTACGTAACTTCAAATGAAAAGAACTTTCTTTGAACAGATACTGTTGTAAGTACAAACTCGGATTATTAATCTAGAAAACGAACGAATATAAATTTCATGTATGTTCGCTTAATTTGTTTAAATGGAAGGAGTTTACCTTTGTTTACTTGCAAGTACTAATCTTTGTTGTACAATTGAAATGTGTTCCACATTGAGAGACAAAATGAAATTTCCCGTATATGACTAAGGCTGTGAAAAGAATGGGGTAAGCTGTGATAACAATATGCTGGTGAATTGATTCACTTCTTAAGAAGAAACTTCCGCTTTTAGAATAGAATATAATAACAGTTAAAAAAAAATATGTGTTTCGAGTGAAGAGCCAACATTCGAAAACTCGGCTACCAACCACTCCGTCTATGCCGCGGACGTAAAAATAATCAAACATTTGTTCGCAACGCCAAATGTTGGATGAAAGTGCTTGATCTGAATCAAACATGGAATACCACTTTAAACCAAAGACAGTCAGATGCATGGCGAAGTTGTGAGTTGATAACTGAGCGAATTAGACCGTTAAGTACAGGGTGACGATATTTCAGAGAATCCTGTTGCTAGCCTACTTAAAAAATATGTTGACAGTGTTTATACTACATATTATCATAATTAATCTGGAGCATCCGGCTTCCACCCGCGGCGAACGGTCAACTAGTCAAATTATATCTAGCTCGTGCTGAAATTGCCAGGATAAGCACCTGTAAGAAATATCGTGATTATCATGACATACGAGTGAAATCAGCCTCATACCTGCAATTGGGAAATAGCATGGCCATTTTCGCGTTAAAAGGACGGAACCTCTTAGTTAACGCACGCTAATCATGAAACAATTCTTAATTAACCGACGACTTTGAGGTGTCCTTCACCTTGACGGAAAAAAATTTTCGTCTCAGATACATTAAGCTCAAACTAAGCAAAAACACTTCTAATAGTGGAATTAAACTTAAAAGTGCCTTAAAACCGTTTTTAATTATTAACTTGAAAAACTGAAAAGACCGTGAACGAAGATCTGATCAACCAAACTTGAAAAATAGACGATTAGAAGTCCAAAGACGACTGCAAGGTTTATACAACGTATTAGTATAAATCTACTAGCGTTCTATCACGAATGCCGCTTTCTGATTGGCTATACGCAACTCGCTATCTATTCTGTGATAGAGAGTGAGTAGCGGTTGTCGACAAAATGGCGGCCGCTTCTTCGCGTTTTCGAAGTGTCTGCGAGGAGGATTTAGATGATTTACTTGTTTAGCTTTAAAAGACTAGTAGATTTATACTAAAACAATTAGATTATTCGCTCCCGATTTCTATGCGTGATAACTGATTCGGGCTGCGCCCTCATCAGCTATCACGCGATAGAAATCTCGAGCTCATAATCTAATTGTTAAATATATTCAATCGTGATTCAATCAGAAAAGCCAGAGAGTCATTTCTTATAGATTTCGCGGGGAATTTAGAGCCCCATGGTTTAAATAGACGTGGTGAATTGTAATTTAGAAAGGTTAATCTTGTTTTATTTTATTTAATTAATTAATTTAATTTTTTTTGCATAATCGTGTAAACGTCATTTCCGCCCCTCCTCGTGCAACTGCTTGATAACCATTGTTCGTAATAGAATATTTAATAAGGGCAGGAAGATGAATGTGAGGTTATAATATACATGTAAAGATAAGCTTTCAGAACTTTTAATCCTCAGCTTTTGCCCTGGCAATAATTAGCACAGATGCGTAAAATGCAGGCTGGCATGGTTTCAAGCAGGAAAGGTTGAATGATTTTCTCTCATGAGGCAAGTGGTAGTTTCTGTATTAGCTTTATTTCAAAAACGTATTGTTTGCCCGGGAATTGAAAGGCGCTTTCTTCATTATTTATTTTTTGCTCAAGCCAATATTGCGGATATTGTTGTGTTACACAAACATTAAAAACCAAACAATATGTTTAAGATACCCCACGTTGGTCACTCAAAGGTCAAAGTTATCGTTTGGGAAGATATATATAGACAACAGTTTTTATATACGGACTCCGATGTCAAATAACTTGAAAACTTAAGTTAATATCCAAAGTGATTTGAATGTCAAACTCTGTGGTTCCTACCTGCACTAACAGTCTTTTTCCACGAACGAAGCTGCAGGATAAATCCGACCGTCCATCTTCTGGAATAGTGTACAAAATCAGTTGCAGACAGTGTGATTTTGTATACTGTGGCCAGACAGAACGACCACTCAAGACGGATCCGAGGCGGGTGTCCGAGAAAAAAAGGCTGTATTGATGTTTGATGAAAATTCAAAAGTTGTGAGTCATGTCCACGAATGTCACCATCACATGGACTTTGACAATGTTAAAGTCGTCGGACATGAGCCAAATTACCATAAGCGGCTTTTCCTTGAAGCTTGGATGTCTGTGAAAGATACAACGGTGGGAATGACCATATCGTCATCCCAGAAGTCTATAAATGGTTGGCACCCCTTTTAACTTCAAACTCTCATGCAGAAACATTCCCTGTGGTCACGCGCATAGCGCTCGCGCAATGTTATTTTTAATTTTAAATCACGCCTTACAACATCGAGCGTCCTTATAACTGATGAAGGCTTAAGACTTAGCCGAAACGTCCGTTAAAAAACCGCCTAAAGATTACAATTCATTGACAAACATTAACTATTTTCAACGATGTCATCTCCTGACTGAAGCTATTCAATATTTAAAAGGAGCATCTACCATTCGTAAGGATTTAGCGAAGCGGTAATAAAAATTGGTTTGAACACGACGGCATTATATGCAGAACTAGTCCTTGGCCGGTCTACGTTCAATTTCCATTAGACTTCCAAACTGTCTATTTGTGACTCAGATAACTAATATTATTAATCAACACATAAGCATACGGAGCGGAGAGACTCGGGGGGGGGGGGGGGGGGAGGGGAATTGCTATTACAGAGGCTGAATAATAAAACCAATTATCCTTCTCAATCTTGCCGAATATCGCCTGATTATAGCGGGACTTCAGACCTACGGCCTCTTCGGCTACATATACATTCCCATGTCCCTGACCTTTGAGACACTGCTGCGTAGAAGAACAAAATTCTTGAGACGTTAAACACACAACCAAAGAATTTGCGGTTATAAGGCGTGAATGCTCTTTTGAGGCAAAATGAAAAAAAAAACTGAAAGGGCATAAAACTTTGATTAAATCACTTTTTGGACACGGATGATGAGGATGTGGTTTATTCTTCCGTAGTGACATCACCGAAAACCACATTTTCAATACAATTTACCACCGGAAGTTTTTGTTCAGACAAACCATTTCTCAATAAGACGTTCAGTAACCTGACATAACCTGTGAAGGTAAATGGGAAGAACAACATCTGACTAAGACATTCGCGGTGTTTGCTGACTGAATTTATAAACTAATAATTAAAATTGTAATTAGTCAAAGGTAAGGCCATCACGTACTTTAAACTGTCAAAGTAACGTCAAAGTAACTGAAGTTCATCTTCGAACAGACATTTTCATTCAGATTAATAATGTGTAAAATAACTAAGCCTGCAATTTTCAGCTGTTAGGCGTCAAACAAGTAATACGTAATTACAGAATCATTTCAATGCGGCTTGGGTGAGAGCAAAATTCATCACCGCAAGAAACGTACTAAATTATGAGCTAATAAATGTTGAGCCCCGTCTGAACGATCAAACATATTCGATCAACTTGGTGTTGGAATTTGTAATTAATGTTACTTCGGTATTGTAATACATATCCTACGTTAGTAGAAATGTAATGTTTATTGTATAATGTAACTGCAAATTTATGTGTCTAAAAATAAAATTATTACAAAAAAAAAATTCTTGTTGGAAGAACATGTTTGACCGTTTAGCCGTCTATTTCAACTTTGTATATGGATAGTTTTGCATGTTTGACTTACATGAAACTCTGATTTCAACCAACACTTCCGCGTTGAGGACAAATGTTTGATCTTTTCGCCACCGCTGCCAACAGAGCTGTTGTTAGGTCGATTTCCACTTTCACTCGCTTTCGGAAAAACACTTTCAGCCATAGTAATACGCAATAATCATCAACTCAATTTGGCCAGTATTTGGTGAGACATTGTTTGTCCAACCAATGATTTTTGCTAACCGCCGCCCGGTTACTCTGTTGGTAGAGCACCCAATTGCTGAGCAGGAGGTTCAAACCCAAGGCCGGACCACAAACCCGAGTCTTGAAAGCAACTGGCAGGATCATCGTGCTCAACATCTGTTTCAGCTTTGATCAAAATTCTCGCTCTCTTCCAAGTTTACTTCAAAGTCGGAAGCGATCCGTACGCGCGGTGAACGGATGGGAGGACGCGCCATCAGATTCAAGGATTTAGGATTCCGGACTGCTAAAATACTTCAGAAAAAAAATAATGATAATGATTAACGTGGACATTTTCTCATTGCCCAACAACTTTTACGAAACTTGAAACAATTTTTCAAATTTAGGCGTTACCGGAACAGTTTTCTTCTCAATTTCATTGAAGTTGATTTTACAAAGTTAGCAGCTTAAAGTCTTCGAGCATTACATCATTTTAATTTTTTTAACCAAAACTACTGTTCACATAAGGGTATATAAGGACTCTTTCCTAAAGTCGATTATGCCGCAATTCAATCACAGTCCATCCGAAGTATTCAACAGCTAAAAATAAGGCCGGCACGGTGCATTTTCATGTGAGAAAATATTTTCGTTTCGACAAGGTAGAGCTACGGGATTCAAAAGCCGTGAAAATAGCCTGAACTTAGACATTTTTCTCGCCCACCAAGGATCGTGGAACACGTTCCGTCGCATGTTCCGTTGATGACGCAAAAATCCCCAAGGCATAGTTCTTCGGAACTTTCGCCAAGGGCGAAAATTCCCCAACTTGAAAGATGTTTCTTTCTCATCACAAAAATGGCAAAAGTTATACTTCCCGTAAAGTAAGGAGGTATTTACCCATGCGTGGTACCTTCGGAGAAATTGTGTTGTATTTCAAAGCTTAGCTTAGGATCTTTTTTAAAGTTTTCCTTCTACTTAACTGCTCCGTTTGCCAGATGATCCATCCTTTTCATTTGAAATGCCAGTGATGGTGTCCTTTAAAAGTCTGAAACTTGATTCAGGATTTCAGTCTCGAGTTCCGACAAAAAACTAGACAGTCAGAGGTTTAAACTCGAGTCGTCAACCAACCGGCCTCACGAGAAACGATCACAGGCATTTAAACGCGTCCTCGCTCTGATGCAAATCTTTTCCATAAAAGGCTGGTAAAGACATTTAAACACATCCAATTGTAATTATCATAGCAAAAACTATAAATGCTCTTGTTCCTTGTGGCTTGATTTGTGTGCTAATTAAATTAGAATAATCAGTTTGAGTGAACATGTACTTGCTTGCCAACTCGGGGATCTTACAGTTAAAATAGGCTAGGACATATGAAATTGTGATCAAATAAGCTGGCGTGACCTTCTCAATTATAATTCAATAAGAACACAATTATGAGTGCAAATTAGTAACATCAGCGACATTTTAGTTAAACATGTAGGCTGACAGAAGCTTTTGAATAAAAATATTTTTTTTAATGTCTTTTCCCAAAATGCTTCCTGAAAATAAAATTCATAGTCGGTCCACTGCTTACGTCAACTTGCTTCCTGCATTTCCGTTCGAGTTCACTGACAAACGAATTAAGTGTGTATGTGATGTGCGTTATTAAAGTTTTACGCTATAAGAAAATGAAATGAACTGGCAGACCAGCAGTCTGGTTGAATTATAATCATATGTAAAGGAACCTTGGTTGGAAACGGCACTGAGAACACTAAAAGAGCTAGGAAATTAAGTTTCACCCTGTGGGCAATTAAATGTACTTACAAATTTGTCCATGTACAACACCCACACTCATTTATAGCGTATTGTCGCTATAATTTGTTTAAATGCCCTCTCTACCGCTTGATATACATCCTTACAGTCAGGGAGTTTGTTCTTGACTATTGGTCCACTTTAGAAACCCTGGCCTTAGTAAGATCACTTTTGATTGTTAAGAACCAATATAGCTTTTAATGAATCTCCGCTGAAGATTCTGCCCAGAAGCTTCCACTCGAGTCACAATGTTATCGTAGAAATGGCCTTGAACGTTCTTCGTGAGTTAAGTGGGTGTTTCAGATGGAAGAGCTGATGACTTTGGGCGCAGAGTACTAATATTTTGTGTAAAGCCATTTATGGCGCTATTGCAATCGGAAGGAATCACTGAAATGATTCAGAGGATTACACAGCAGCTAAAATTAATGCCTCAGAATCAGTATAAATAAGCGACATAGCCATTAGAAAACTATAGAAATTAACCAGTTGTTTTTAAATACTGAGTGACCGAAGACAGTGGACCAAATGGGGCCAAATCATTTATATTCAGTAAGTAAAACCAATTTGAAATCGTTAATTGTTGAAACAACCATACTTTAACGCCGTCTATAATGGGTTAAACGTTTCATTTGTCTTCAGCTCTGTTTAAACGCTTGTATATAATGGGTTATTGAACGCAGCGAACGATAAACAAAAAATAATGACTGAAAAAAAAATGACTGAATCCGATTGAAGGCACAAAAATGGGATAAATAAAGGCGTAGGTGTTCGCCTTGTACAGTTGAAGAGTTTCATCAGTCTCTTCAGTTTAAGAGTGCTTCACCCGGCGAGTTACTGAAAGGAAAATTACTGAACTTGATGGAGGTTACATACTTTTTTGCAGTAAGTAAAACCAGTTTTTGATACTAGTTGTGTAGTCAGATCAATTAATCGACAACTTAATTTAAATAGCCGAGTATTTTAGCTGGCCCTTCAGGCTACTAATCGGGGACTCTGTGTATTGTATGTTTGAGAGAGCGGCAAACTACAGCACCAGGAACTACGTCCCATACTCTTTTCGATCAATGAGTGGGTCTTTTTCGTCCCCTTCAAGTTTAGCGTGTAGGGGTGAAGTAGACAAGGCCAGGGCTTAAAGTCACTGCCTATAATGACTCGATCATCTAATGAACTGAAGCATGTAGTGATCACACAGCAACCATGATCCTACCCGGGCTATTTTAGGTCTTTTGTTAATGGTCCGGTCTCTGGTATTCCGCTTAGCTCAGTCCTTTGCTCTACCAACTGAGTCAACGGGCAATTATATCGTCTACATGCTTCAGCCACTGTCATAGCTTTAAAAATCTTCCTAATTATATTCACTTACATGGATGTGTTCGAAGGATTGTTGCAAAAAGCCCCGTTTTTTTTTCATTTATTTATGCATTTATTTTTCATTTATTTATTCATTATAATTTTTTTTACCAACACTTTTTTTGAAAAACAAAATAACCATTTTACACGTTATTTGCAAAATTCAATCTGAAAAGTCACAAAAATATTTTACACACAACCTGCTATTTTTTTAACGGTTCCGTCATTCAGATTTCTGGGTTGAGTTAGTATGGAAGGGAAATTTATTGGTCACAGTTTAAAATGGCATTTAATAATTTAACGTTAGCACTTAAACACTTCAGCATTTCTTTGATAAACTTTAACGAAAATTATATTTCCTAGTTAACGAAAATCCTCACTAATTTTATTTCTAAGCTTCAGGTTTGTCTTTGTTTTTGAGTACTAAGTCTAGTAAACTCAACTCTACGAAATTACGCTAACTCGCGAAAGTTTAAAACTCCATTGG